>JBCIKM010096463.1:0-24799 GCA_039654465.1 Melibe viridis | reverse complement strand
TTGGTGTGTCTAAATTATGCCCGCATCGACAGTAATACTCAGTTCCACTGAGTCAGTCGATATAATTGAAGAAGATAAGATAGGGCCTCCTCCTATTAGCATAAAGAGGATTACATATTTGTACTGTCTATTATTACTATTAACCAGTTAAGTTTTCAGGTATTCATCTTTGCCCTGGCATTTCCCTTAACCCCACCAAAATTTTCATATAACTTATATTGGCAAGCACTGCTTCAAACTTACTGCTCCCATTTGGTTGATATCCAGCCAGCAGTTCACTCCCTTTTCTTGCAGGAAGTCCTTTATTTTCCTAGGGTCACCCCATCCAAGGGCCCCTTCCTTCTTGGGTAGCCCAAGCTCTATTGCAGATTGAGAGTTTGCCCAGCAGTAGCTGATGAAGCATTCTGGGTAAGTTACCTAAAACAGAATTTACATCAATAAAGCTTCGACTGTCATATTATTTCACATTTTAAAAAAAAACTTAAAATAGTAATCAGAGGCAAATGTAAAATGTATACAAGACTTTCTTCCAAACACTAATCATTAAAACTTTCGGTTTATTCAGTGTAGGTTTAAATTTGTTCTTCACAAATTCTTCTTCTCCTAATTTATGACACTCTCTTTCTTAAAGTCAAATTATAGTTTTGATATTGAAATCATAAAGAAGTTTTCAGTCCTCAATAGTTTCACATGGCTCTTAAAAAGAACTCAAACACTGACCTCCAAAAAAGGAAAAAAGCCCAGATTTCTTGGACAAACAAGAAGGCAACAGAACTCTGTGGAACCTTTAACAAGAGAACCTTGACTTAAAAGCTCATAATACAATAGCCTTCTAATGAATAAAGCTTTTAGAAATTAGACACTGCAAATGAGCATTACGGTTAAAAGAGAGACTTAAAAAGAAAGAAAAAAAGAAAGATAAGCAAGGAAACAAAACTGAGTCGTTGCATCAGAATTTACTCACTGTTTTCTTTAACACTCGGTTCCGGATTGTCTCTGTTAGCTCCTTGATTTTGATTGCATATTGATCAACCATGGTCATGTTCACAAACACCTGATTAAAAATATATACAGGAAGCTTAGATTTCATAGCAAACACTGCCTGTCAGATTGATTAAAAAATTCTAAAAATCTTTTTATATTTCATATCATTTTTAAAAAGAAAGAATTCACCAGTACAACCCCTCCCTCCCCCCCCACAAAAAAAAAGAAGATAATCTCTCTCTCTCTCTCTCTATATATATATATATATATATATATATCTCACTCTCTTACCTCGTCAGCTAATACTAGGTTGATGTCAGTCTTCTGCCACCCAAAGGATGATCCCAATACAAGCAGAACAATGTTTTTGTTCAGTGTCTGCTTGGTGTAAATGATCAGATTCTTGCACTGCTCTGATTTGATGAACTCATCTGATATTCCAATGACGACAATCTGAAGAGAAATATTGATTTGAAAATATGCTTTTAATTCAATTTGATTTCTCCTTTTGCCGCTAACTTTCTAGGTTTTGATGATATTTGGATATTACAAAAACAAAAACAGGTTATGATAACAAAGAACATGAACATTATATAAAGAATAAATCAGGTGTAATAGGAAAAGTTAAATAAAATAAAGTTACAGCCCAAACAAAAGTACAACAAAAACTCCAAGCTATTACTTATCTAATCTTCTTTAAGCTATTTGTCAACCATTATAGCAGTTACTTAAAATACATGGCCCATTAATCCTTATTACTTTCACCAGAGAATGAGCAAACATTATTTTACACATTCTAAAGATATTTCAAGCAGCTTCAAATACCTAGTAAAGAAGTACTTCAGTCGACATTTTTTCCATTTTTGTGAATTATGCAACCGTATGGATACATGCCATAAGGAGTGAATGGTTTTCTTCCTCACCAAAAAGTCAGTCATTTTCAATTTAATAGCCTTTCTTTATAAGTAGCAGAAAGGAGTAAAGCACAGCAATTTTATAAAATGTGTAAAAAAGGAGAAACAAAAGAGCTTTAAAAGCAAGGTTGCTGTGATAGATACCTGAGAAGCTTTGATTGCCAAGGTCATAGACTCCATGTTGGCTGTTTCAGGGTCATCACAGTAAGACCTGAGGCAAAGAAAAGGGTTAGTGAGGGATTGGGAGAAAAAAGTGTCTTCAGTGAAAACAAAAGACAGTAATTTCATTTTAGCAAAAATGTAGGAATGATGGTATAATATAAAACAGTTTCACTCTTTCTACACCATCATATTTGGAAGCCTGTAGGTCACATTAATTTTTTAGACAGTAAACAAATTTAGTGTTGATTGCAATATTGGTTCCTTGCACAGTTCACAAAAATATTATATCTTTGGACACCATTTCATACAAGCATCTTTGATTCATTAGAGACTTAAACAAGTAATGCTACAATCATAGTATCAACATTAATGAATGGGTAGAACTTTCATGCATGAAATGAAAAAACAAAAAAAATTTTCTCATGCAATGGTTAAATATTTTCTCACACAAAAGGGAAGGTCTAGCCAATAGTAAGCTGTTTAGAAGATCATTAAGGATTGGCAAAAAAAAAAAAAAGCTTTTACTAGAATACGACTCACATATTGAAACCATTCTTCCTTAGATCTGACAAGACATCCAGAGGGCAGACCACCTTGCCTTCTTTAGCAAGATCTGGAATGTTCTCTTTGGTGTAGATGAACAAGCTACGTATGGCCACACCTTCTTGCAGTTCCAATAATTCTCGCACACTGCGGCCTAAGTGCTCATCAAAATCAGAGTGTCTGTCAGGAGGCATTGCAGCTAAAAAGATCAGAGAAAATACAGGGACCATTTACTATTGTTGCAAATGTCGATCTATTTGTGCTTTATGAGATCCTAATTTGTTTGTAACACAGGTACAGCAGGTTCTAAGAATTACGATTTTTAGTTTAACAAAAAAAAGTACAACATAATTGGGTTTTTACAAAAAAAGATAAGTCTGTAATTCTAAAAATGTTTGTAAATTAGATTTAGGCAATAATTTTGCATGACTTTCAGTTTCAGTTTTAAGTGCTGTATTTGTTGATATAGAGAATTCACCCAAAATGTTGTGTGTTCCTGTTTCTTGCCTTTTTGGAAACCTCACTTATTACTTACTTTGTATGCTCACCAATAAAAAAGATTTCTGCTCTGTCTGGAAATGAGATTGATAGCAATTTTTTCTCTCTTCTTCTTCTTCTTTAATTATATTGACTGACTCAGTGAGACTGAGTATTACCATCGAAGTGTGTGTAAGACCCGACAAGAGCAAATTAAGTCCTGATGGGCTGTAGGAAGAACTGTTTAATACCTTGATCTAAGCGTAATATATTAAAGGCAATGCTTAAAATTGTCCAGATTGGGACTGAATTGGATAGATTCCAGAACTATGTTACACAGTCTTGTTGAACTGGGCATGAATGAATGCATGTGGCAGTCTAGTTTTGCTGCTGTATATAATAATTTTCCCTTTTATTTAGTCTTGTATGGATTTTATGGCTGTTAATTTTGTACTAATAAATAGGTATCTCCAGAAGATTATTCTTTCCTTTGCAAAAGGTTATACCTTTTACCCTGGTCCTGTGTTTTAGGAACACAACTTGGCTATCATCTCAAAGATTGTCAATATTCAATAAAGAAACTTTTTTACCTTGAATTTCAGGGATGGAGATGACATGGAAATGTTTATCACATTGCAGGAATGGAGCTTTCAGGTCAAAGGCTCGCTTGACTTTGGAGGCCAGAAACAGGCTTGGCTCTAGTGTGAACTGACAGGACAGGGAGAGGAATTTGTAAAGTTTATCTAATTTAAGAATATCACTTACATTAACTCAGAGGTGTCCAGAGCATTTTTAAAGAGTAGCGGTATTTGTATAATAATAGTCTATCTTTGTCGTATGCTTTCAACTGTGTTTATTTTTTGCTCGACTTACATATTTATGAAATTTCATTCATTTTATTATACTTAAACCATCCTTAGAAATGCATGCCCATATACACGTCTGTAAAGACATTTCCATGCTTGGATGAATAAAGAATTATTATTATTATTATTATTATTATTACTATTACTATTATTATTATTATTATTATCATTATTATTATTATTATTATTATTAAATACTTCAAGGCAGTCAATATTTAAAAAAAAATATATATCTTTATGCCATTGGTAGACAAAAGAAATCAATAAGGAAGTTAGATTCAAGTGTTCTTTTTTCCTGTTAAAAAGAAGGAAACAACTGTATTGAATGTTTGGTATAAGTTGCTTTATTATGGCTTGGTTTAAACAATATGACTATTGTTTTTGTATGTTTGGTACTGAAATTTTTAAAGTCTTACTATTATTCTTTCCCTTTCTTCCTTCCGAGTAATAAGAATAAGACACAGACAAATGAGCCAATAAAATGCGCTTCTGACCCTTCAAAACATCAACAAAAACCAAATACTCACATCAGCAGCACATTCCAGACATGGAATTGAAAAGTCATAGGAAACGCCAGCATAGGAGTCTGCGATGAGACACTCAATAACTTCATGAATGAGGAAGATGATGTTCTCTGGTTTGTAGCCTCGTGTAGTCACCACCATTTCTGTATTGCTGTGGAACACATAGCATGAAATAGATGTGGTAAATGAAATGGTTTGAAAAAGTAAAATAGAAAAAGAAAAGAACTGAATATGGATGCAAGGATGCAAACTTCTTACCTGTTTTGAAGCAAAAGAGCTCGGTGGTCATTTTTCTTAAGCATAAATCCTTTTTTCCACATGAGAGCAGTGTCACTGAACTGGTGGAGGCGTACCTGAAAAGATTCAATTTAATGGAAGTGCTTCGTTTGTGAGGCTTAACACAAATAGGTATTTAAAAGCCTGGAGAATTTTATAACAATGATTATTTGATGCTGTTTAGCAAATGCAAAAGGTCTCCATACATAGAGAATACACATTTAGCAACACTTGAACTATTGTCACAGTTAGCTTTGATGTAAAATTTTAGGACACCAAGTTAAAAGACTGACTGCCAGGGTTGAATTCTTAAAATAGATAATCCTTATGTTGCTTAAATCACACATCAACCTGTCGTAACCATGTCAAAAATACATTCTAACATTCTGCAAACATGCTTCTTCACTGCATTAAAAAATCTTGCTTTGATAAAAAACACAATGAATTAATATTAACACTGCATTAGATAATTTGTAAGCTGGCGGGAGGCTTTACTTTCTGACATATCACATTGGACTTCAATTTTTGTACAAATATGGGTGCAAATTTTCAATATATAATTGTTGGAAGAATGCTTGGATATTTGAAGATAATTGTCAATCTAATTTAACAAAATAGTCCTTGACACTTCTTGTTTGAAAAAAATTTTAAAATTGTTACTTAGAAAGGAAAAATAACACTTGCGATGTGAGGAAACAACCAAGCTACACAGTAGGCAAGACCAAAGAACTCACCACCTTTAAATTGAATATGTCTAAGAAGGTTTTATTTGTCTAGTAAGATTTTCTCGGGAAAAAGAATCATAAATTCAACCTCTTTGAACACGCCCCCACATGGCCCAGACTTCTAAGAAAACAATTTTAAAAAGAACTGACAGATTAAAGCAGAGCTCACAGACCTTTACATTCTCATAAGGTAACCTATCATAACAGTCATGAGGAGCTTCTAGAAGAATAGTAAGCCTCTTGACTTTTTCCAATACCAATACATCAGCGCTATTCTATCACACTTTCCAGAAGTATACTGATGTTTTGGTGCTATTCAATAGTCACTATTTTTTTCAAACAAATGAAGGCTTATATTAGTTAATTGTCTAAAAATAAAAAAAGAGTGAAAAAGCAAAGCACAAAAGTCCACTCTGGATGTTTTCAACACAAAATTTGTCTGATCTGGGCAATGACTACCAATGCTTTGCTCCAACCGTAAATCATTAATTTGGTCTATAATGAAAATTTTTTTTTTAAAAATTGTATGAAATGAGTGAAACATGTTTACAGGCAAACATTACCCATCTCTCAATCGAATGCTCTGTATGTTGTTGCTGTAGCCACATTGGAAACTTAATGGTTATGGTCAAGTCAATGATGGTTATCTTACGCCTGAGGGTTTGATTAGTAATGATAATTTGTTTTGTTTTTGCAAGACAGAGAGGTAATAGTAGGAGGACATACAAGCTGTATGCTATACTTATCAATGTAATTTTCTGAGAGACTCACTGATACAATCTCTGTACACAATCTGACTAAGAAAACAATTTTTTTTATCTCCCAAGGGCAGCATTCTAAAGGTAGCAACTACTGCACCTGAGCTCTGTTGAAGAGGCCAGCAGGGAGATATTCAAATCTGTACACCATTTGGGCTTCTCTCTCATGATTGTCCTTATTAATGGCAGCAAATTCATACTGACAAGATTCAACAAAGTACAAAATTAAAAAATGTATGAAAAATTAATGAAACTCTAAACACAAGTATTCACAAATTATGACCTGATATACAAGATATTCCAGTGAATTTAAGAATTAAACATCATGTTGGGACCAAAATAAAACCATCCATATGGGATCTTATCTTACTTTAATATTGAGAAAAAAAATAAAATATTCAAAATTTTTGGTAAAGAGCTGATTGAGAATAGCTGAGGAACAAAATCAAAACATTTTTGATACAGGGTCTTCTCAGTGGCCAAGAATTAAGGTGCTTGCCTCTGAACCAAAGGTTGTGGGCTTGAACCCACAAAGAGCAAAATTTCATATGAAACATAATGTGGAAACATAAATAAGAGCTTTTCACTTAATGAGAATGCACACAGTTAATTACAGTATAATGCAAATACAGTGTAAACATATTGTTCTCACTACCTTGGGTTCACTGTTAGGCAGCAGACAAGGCACAATATTTGCTTCTACATTGGAAATGGGGAAGGTCAAGTCAAACTCCTCCGTCAAGCGGAGCAGCCAGGGATGCAGCTCCTTGGGGTAATCCTTCCACACCACAGCCATGTCTTTGTAACGCAGCTTGCCATCCTGGGACAACGGTAGGTAGACAAAAACCAGTTTGCAAAAGAGCAGGGATATAAAGCAAGAAGAGGAATTGTCTAATAACTTTAACTAAGAGAATATGGCGAGCCTAAAATAGTTTTTCTCAAAGGACAGGTTAACCAATGATAAATCAAGTTAAAAAAACTTATTGGTCCTGCCCTGTTTTTAAATATCAACTATTGATAAACTAAAAAATACCAGAGGCGATAGGAGCCCTGAATCAAAAAAATATTTTTCTTCGCCCTCTGCAAATGTCTTGGATCATTAAGGGGAGTTTTAAGCTCATCCTGAAATCTCTCTTTTGGGCGTTCCTTTCAGCTGGCTTGATATGAGCCAGCACTGCATTTCATTGGTTGGTCCTGTGTGACAGGTTCTGTAAAAGAGCATAGACACAACCTACTCTTTTTCATTCAATTTTTAAGCAGTTTCTATTGAGAATTAGACACCTTGGTGGGCCCATCGTGGACTGTGACAATGCAGGCCATAACATCCACAATCCACTGAGGCACGATGACCACATGGGACTTGAGGAAGGGAGTGTTGAAGAACTGGACAGAGCCAAGGTCATGCAGGAACTGCACTGACTGTGTCAACTGGAGGAAAGACGAACAAAAACAACATTAAACTCACATACAACACAACTCAGTGAAAGCGATAAACGGTTATAACAGTATTTGTATTATTTTTTTCATAGGAACTTCATGCATGATGGGCTTTTACAAAATAAAAATGATATTCTCTCTCTCTCTCTCTCTCTCTCTCTCTCTCTCTCTCTCTTTCTCTCTCTCTCTAACACACACACACACACATGCTCACACACATAAGAGAAATCAACAAAAGAGATATAAAAGCCATTCAAAATATTGTTAAAAAAAGAAGTTTTGTAATAACAACAAAGATCAAATCTATATTAAAAGATGATCTTAGATCTTCTAAGATGACATCAACATGACTCATCATGATGCCATGTACTTTGCTGTCTTCTCTCAATCCTAGAGAGTTGATAAATTGTCCACTAAAGAAAATTTCAATGAAAATTGTGTGCTCCTCTTGACAAATCTGTTTAAAAGTTTACCTCTTCTCATAAAAAAATCCTTATTTCAATAATTTTTCATACAGCTCTTTCTTTATATTTGTAAATGAAAACAAGAATACATATTGAAGAGAAAAATTAAGAAGCTAACCTCAACATTATCAAAAATTCCTGCTGTGTTAGCAAGAGCCTCTAATTCTTCCCAGCGAATTAGGGATTTCTGGTCACGAACTCTAAAAGGGAAGACAATTTTTTAACAAAATGAATCTTACATTAAAAAAATAACCTCAGTTATGAATTTATTGAAAAATGGAGGGTTATGAAAATCCTATTTTGAACCATGCAGCTGGTAAATCATAAAAAAAATAATCTTTAATCAGAATGTTTATTCATTACAAAAATGACGAGCCTACGCAGGTGAATAACAATAGACTGTCAAAATAAACCAATTTACAGTTAAAGCTGATAATGCTTGATTGTGTATGTTAAGAGAGGAAGGCAATGTTACTGTTTCAAGAGAGTTCCTTGGGAACTCTGACTATCTATTAGAGGATACAGGCTGCAAGAGTTATACTATAGGTGTGATTCTCACTTGTCTAATCCGGTCTCTAGACTGAGCCAGGCTTCTGGAATATTCTCTCCCATGTACTCCTGCTTCAAAGCTGACTTGATCACTTCCAGCCTCAGGTTGTCAATGCCCTAAATTGAGGAATAAAAAAATTGTTGTAGAAAAGATGGAAAAAAGACAAAGAGTATTTTTGCTCAGTGGCAGTTTATGAATACAAAAAGTAAATACAGGATATTGCACATTTATCTTAAAATACCATTTTTATTTCATGAGTTTTCATCTAATGTCTATTTTGGAAAGTTTTAATGAGCTGAAGTGCAAACTGTTTGATCAAGATGAATCGGAAAAAAAAATGATATATAAATCCAAAGGTACAGTCACTCAATCAATTTTATACCACATCTGGGTTAATTTAGAGTAGAAATTAAGATTTTGAATAAGAAGAAACATTCAAAAGACCCAGAGGCTATCTTTCTGCAACACTCCAATGATACTCATTTGAAATAATCCATCCACCAAGGCAAAACAACAAAGAGAATCCCTTGATTGTTTGTTGTGGAAAGTAAGTTAGAAAAAAAAAAAAAAAAGGATTCTTGAAGAAAAAATAAAAATAAAATCAATTTCAGTTTCAATACAGGTAGAAAAAGTTTTGAAATATTATTACAGAAAGGAGAATGACATTGACCTTTTGACCATAAGCAAAGCGTATTTCACATGTGAAATCTATGGTTTATTTAACTCTTTTTTTCCACTCTTTATGTCACTAAGAGGTGTGGTATAAAGTGAAAGACTACAGATGGGGTACAATGTATTTTTGATATGATTTTAAGCATTTAAATATTAAGGAGATTTCATAGAAAGTAGGCAGACTAAACATGGTAATTTAAGTTTCAAAATGATCACAAAAGACACCCCAACAAGTAGAAAAAAATTAATGAGATTAATGAAGAACAATAAAACAACCCAAAATTATATATATATTCGTTCCTATTTACAAATCCTGCGTTTTTCTGTAATGGAATGAAAAAAACTACTGAGCAATCTTTAGATAAGATCTTTTGTACTGCATGTCACTAGATATTTTTTCACCAAACTACCAAACTAAAGAATTCTTTTATGACAGAGGTTATACAAACTATTCATGTTCCAAAAGTAAGAATGATGAACAGGTGAATAAATAGTGGAATTCAGAGTAAGAGAGTAAAAATGAGTAAGTAATGTAAATTTGGAAACAAACCTCTCCTGTGTATGAGCTCACAAAGTGAAAACCAACAATCTTAGGAAACTTTCTTTTCAATTCTTCAGTTGGTAGCTTGCCTCGCTCAACCTAAGAAAGGAAAAGATGATATTCAGGGGGAAAAAAGAGAACCTGAATAAGGCTTTTTTAAAAACTATTTTTTCTTTCTCTTCTTCTCCACCTCCTATTTCACCTCCTCCTCACCCTCCTCCTCCTTCTTCTTCTTCTGCTTGCTCTTCTCATACTTAATCTTCTTTGAATGCTCTGACCAGGCATGAGTAATACAGAATGATTAAAACTACTGGAACCCATGCTTAGTTAACCAACAACTTGGAATTCATTCTTCTTCTAAATCTCCAGTATATTACAAATCACATGAAGATGAGTACTATAAAAAACTAGAAAGAAAACTAAAAATTTCACACTATTCTTCAAAACAAAAACTTGAAAACCAGGAAACCTTGAAAGATGTGAATGATAAATACATACCTTGTCACAGTGTGTCCCAATCACAATGATTGGGGCTTTGGGAGCATGGCAGGCAACAGAACTCAGCCAGAAGTCCAGCCCAGCATGCTCAAATCCCAGCCTTATGTTCCACAGCAGTAGGTAGACTGCCCGGTTTGATAGGAAAAACTGGATGTGTGATAATTTGAAATTAAAAAAATTGTCATTGAATTTATTATGTGCAGATTATATTATATATATATATATATATAGATCAGGGGGTAAAAGAATAACCCCTCCAGACCTGATCATGGATGACTTCAACATTCTAAGTTTTAATGGATGAGAGGAATTCAGAATACCATGTCATAATGGACAACTTTGACAACTTCATTTGATCTGCAAATGTGACTATTCAATCCTTCTAAAATAACATTTGCTTACTTTCCTTTTAAATCTCAATTTGTAAGGAGGTCTAATCATAATGACTCTAGGAACTCAGTTCAACAAGCTGCTCTTTTCCAATAAGCATCAATTTTTTTATATGATCTCTTCACACCTGATGGGTGTTGTAGTACACAGTCTGTCCTGCAAAGTCCCAAACACTGAATCGCAATGGCTCATTTCTGCTGTTATCGTTGATGTCAGGTAGTTTCTGGGTGTCGACTGACCAATCTGTGATGTCAATGCCATCTGTGATATTCTCTCTGTGGTTCTCATAGTAACGGAATGACTTGTTGGTTAAGGCTCTCACCAAGCTGGAACACAGGAAATTATAGCAGACTATTTTAAATCCTGTGCATTTTTATTTGAAGATTTGTTCTTAGTATTTACAAAAGTAAGGAGACTGCTGATAATCTAGAGAAATATAAGGCAAAATAATTACATCAGATTACAAAACTATGGTTTATCTAATGAAGAAACAGATATGAGCCAAAATACATTATCAAAAAGATTTTAATAGGAGAATGATATCCCTTAAACTTATATTGTGCAGGCAACTGACAAGAATTAAACTATACAAATTTTTGCACCTGGTTTTTCCAGCTCCCCCAAGTCCGACCATCATGAGTTTGGTCCTCCGGCACAACACAGAGCCCTGGAGAAGACGTTTCAGGTAGCCAAACACAGCTAGAAAGCCTCGCCGCACAACTTCTTTTGGTGGTGTTTTCAGCAAAGGGCATTCCCGCAAATGGAGTTCTGGTAAAAAAGGGATGATAGTTAATTAAAATATTTAAAAAAAAAAAAAATTAATTCCACATGGTGTAAAGAGAGAAAACAAAAGATCAAGTTATGAAGCAGAAGGTTGGAAATGTGGCCTGTAACTGTATGTGAGTAAGTAATATCAAAGAGACCAAAAAAGGTCAAGGAAGTCTGGAACAGCTTACAAAAACCTCCAGTTTTTTATATAGCAACACACACACCAAAGACTATCTTCATTTAGATGCAATTTAGTGTATCTGTGTCTCTGTGTTGTGTTTTGTTTGAAGGAGAAAGAGAGAGAGAGAGAGAGAAAGAGAGAGAGAGAGAGAGAGAGAGACAGACAGACAGACAGACAGACAGACAGAGACAGAGAGAAAGAGAGAGAAAGAGAGGGAGAAAGAGAGAGAGAGAGAAAGGAAGAGAAAGAGGGTGATAGAGAAACAGAGAGAGAATGAGAGAGAGAGAGAGAGAGAGAGAGAGAGAGAGAGAAAGAAAGACACAGAGACAGAGGCGATAAATTTTATTTACAAGGGAGAAATAACATGATAAATGGCTCAAAAATGAGAAAGGGTAGGTACTGTAACATTGATCAACAGTGATGCTGAAAATTGCTGTAGAGGAGAGGGCATTCTCTATCTTTTCACAACGACTAACACTTGTGTGACTGATTTCAAGTCAAACTGGTTATCTAATCACCTCCTCCCCCGCAGCAGCTCTCCATAAATTATAGAATATTTGTCACCCTCAATACTAAAAAATAAAAAAAATAAACAACCAAACAAAAAATTCCACCAGTTGATTTTTTTTTTTTTAATAAGTGGAGGTATTAGGAAGATGAACAGTAATTTTCACTGTAATACTAATACCCCCTGTAATACTAATGGCTCTCAACCCCCTGTAATACTAATATCCCTCAACCCGTTATACTAATATCTCTCAACCCCTGTTATACTAATGGCTCCTAACCCTCTGTAACACTTATATCTCTCAACCCCTGTTACACTAATGGCTCCTAACCCTCTGTAACACTTATATCTCTCAACCCCTGTTATACTTATGCCTCTCAACAACACAAACAATGTCAATGGCCCTGAACACACAGTCAACACTACACCCACAACAAATTGCACATCGCCTCCACGGCTGGGGACTTTGATTGACACAGTCTTTTTTGGGACATATTATCCACGTACCCTATCTACCCATGGGACAAAATTGGGAAAGTTTCTACTTAACTTTTCATTTTTAACCAAAAATTTGAAAGACAAAAGTTGAAAACAATCGAAGACAAGAAATCCCTGAGATTTCCAATTAAATATCACATAACACTAAAGTAGCTCTTTAGCTGCCTTCCACTCTCTTCTATACAAAAATCATAATACTTCAACAGAAGTTCAAAGCTGTTAATTAGATAAAATATAATTTCAATTCCCAAATCAATCAATTTATTCTCACATAACAAAGAGAGAAAACTGTCACAAAGACAGTAATTCAATTTTTATAAAATAGGGTTCAAAACAGAAACAAATTTTATAAAAAATACTCCATGAAACATCCTGAAAACATGATCATAAAGACAAGCTTTGAAACATCTGTAATTAAAAGCACCCTGAGGAGCATTTATTAACTACTAATAAGACTGAGCTAATTTCTTTTTTCAAAATAAGAAAGGCTAGGGAATAAAATATGGTTTGATAACAAAAGTACATTAAACAATTCAATAACATTTGCAAATTTGGAACAAAATAATTTATTTCTTTATGGCACTAACAAGTAGGGAAGAAACATATGTGGTTTAAAAAAAAAACCAACAAACAAAACGCTTCAAATGGGGAAAAGCAAGATTTCAAATGAATTGTGCGCATAAAAAAAGAATATTTTTTTTTTAAGTAACTCATCAGAATCATTCACTTAAAAGAACCTTGGACGCTTAAAAACTTAATTGTGCTGCAACAAAGAGTAAAAACCTAATCAAAATGAATAGCTCCTTTTGAAAAGTATAGAGAAAGACACAGATGATACAAAGAGAGTTTGGGACATTCAAAAGTAGTTCTTTATACTGTAAATGCTCCCTTCAGACATGCAGATTGACTCGAACACATTGAGTTGTTCTTATCAAATGTTTCCTTTACTGCATAAACTACAAGCAATGACGCATCCTTGGGCCTCACACCCCAATGACAGAGATTAAAGGAGACATGATGAACTGTTGTAACGGTCAGACATCACATTAGACAGTCTTTTTTTGTCTATATTCCCGACAATGAATAAACTTTGGGGGGGGGGGGAGGGGGGGGGGAGAGAGAAATCTTTCCAAACCAGCAAGGAGGAGGGATCACAAGCTGAGCAAATGTTCTTGTATCGGCAATCCGTGCATAAAAAAAAATCGACACAATCATACACACAGCAATGATGGTAGATAATTAATAGTATTAAACAATTATTGACAAGGAGAATCACAGAGACTATTTACAATTCACATCTTCAAAACAACCAAAAGAGCTGTGCCGAAATCAAACATGTCTTAATAAGAAGGAACATCTTTTCAAGAGTTGATCAAACGAAATTGACCTGAAAGAATCAAATTGGCTATATTAGTTCTTTATTTCTTATTAAAAAAGCTTTCATCCTTTAACACTTCATTTTGATATCTTTTAAATAGATATTTTACTGTCTTTACTGAAATTTTGTTTTGTTTAGTTACTTGAGTTTGAAACTGGCTGTATAAAGCATAGAGTCACTGTGCTGCTAATTGTATAAGCGTAACTTTGATTAAGCCAACAGACAACAGCCCATGTTAAAAATTGGTGTGAGCTATATTACAAAAGGAGCTGTGGATATTTGTGCCAAAAAGTTATGGTCCAAAAGTCTATATAGGAATTTACAACTCCTCATATCCAAACTTGTGCCTTTTCTGTCATTTGTCTTTCAGCATCACCGACCTTCAAGAAATGATTTTTGCCAAAAGGATAGCCAAGAGACGAAATTTTCTTCAACTCCAACACAGCTTTATTTAAAACAAATGAGGTCTTAATAAAAGTTCTTTGTATTGTATCATACATTTAAGCATCCGTGCAGAGACAAAAAATAACAAGAAATATTTAAAATTAAAAAAAAAACAACCTCAATTTCAAATCTGCCATGAGTCAGACATGCATATCGTGATACAAAACAACAATCAGACCAAAAAAAAAAAAAGTTTAAATCGGGTAATTAAAGATAAAAACTGCAAAACAAAAAAGATTGAGATACCCAAAGGGATATCAGATGATTGAACATGAAATAACACTTTTCTAATCACAGTGAAATTTAAAATTATCTAACACTCTGAGTGAATGAATAAGTACAGGATTCTATCACTATATTTTGAAAATATAGGGTATGCTGAAAGGTAACGCACATATTGATCTGTACATAAATTGATTTGGCCATGTAGTTTTCGCATTATTGAAGAGTTTACAGTACTATTCAGGATTCTCTCACATGAACACAGACCTCTTTTTTTCCCCCCACAGTAAGAGATCAAAACGCACACACAAAAATTACTGAAACAAAACCTAAAAGAGTCATACTTTTAAATTTTAAAATTCATCCAATGTCATGAAAATTTGTGTACATGAGGAAAATGTCTTGTAAAATCTCACAATGGTTACGGCATAGAATTTTTTTGTTTTGTTTTGTCTTTCCTCATTCGATTATTGTTGCAACTAAGCTCTGAATAATATAAGAGGAGGCAGGAACATGGGAGTATCCCTGCATAAAGGTTTTAAATGCACATCAAGAAACAGAGAGTGAAAAGAAATGAAGGACAGATAAAGATTTAAATATCACCCATAGATTTCAGAACACTCAGATTGTGGCTGAAACCAAAAGTTAAAATAAAAAGACAGAAATAGTTGGACCCATTGAGAGGGAACATTTACATAGAGATGATTTACAAGGTTTAAAAAAAAATACAATTTCTCACAACCAAAATTCTTGGACTATACTGTAAGCCGCTCCTGACCATAAGCAGCAGAGACACAAGGTACCGTTCGTTGTTAACACATAAAATGGAGACAAAATTACTGATCTGTTCTGGTAAAGAATCAGGATTTTAACACAGCACAATATATTATGATATTCCTTATTGGACTGTTATCAAACGCTGGTAATTTTACACATTGATACGATTTTTTTTTTGCCTGATTTCTTTTTGTTATGGTCGGACACAGACAATCAGAGCGATTAATTGTTTTCTGTGTGAAAAGAGTTCCAACTAGATTATGGTGCTTTTCGGTGATATAATTCAATTCACCCAATAAGCATACTTACAGCAGTCCTACACTCAAGTTATGATAACCATACCACATTTCGTGTTACATGCCTGACCAGTCTATGGAAACAGTACAATACAACTCGACTGTTGAATCTGAGAACTCCTCGACCGTCTTGCTTATTGCATTCTGTCAAGCGGGTAAAATCTGTAGAGTTTTCTTAATTTATCTAAAACATCCTTTCATTGAGGCACTAGGCCAAAAATAAGTCCTTCAAATGATTTAGACAAAGTGGACTTTTAACATTGGGACCGCTGACCAACAAAAAAAAAAGTCCAAGCATAAGCCCCTTCATACAATTAGTGACAGCGTCAACGATCAGAGAAAAAATTCACGGCTTTTAGTCCAAGAATTACGGTAACTTTTCATTAACAGAGAGTAAAATAAAATGAAAAAAAAGTAACATGTCTCACAAACAAGAGTGAGCGCATACGCAGAACAAGGGCCCAACACTGATCTTGCAGAGCACTAACAAAAAGTTATTTGTGAAACACAAATGCACTGGCAAAATAAAAAAAAGCTGATAGTCAAAAGTAAGAAGACAGTTTTAGTCAAAAGACAAGGTAGAGTGTAGAGCCCACGAACGACACTGCCCGACGCGATTTCCCTCATAGCAATATCATGAGCTGAGAAGGAGGTTGAGCTCGACTCTACCAGTGGTGGTGGTAGCGTCTTCTGCCGCAGTCGTAGCGTCCACGGTATCTCCAAGGGTCATCATCCATTACGTACTGCGGCACAGCTATAACTGTGGTTGTCCCAGTCGGGGTGTTCATCACTACAAAACAACAGAGGTAAACCATTCGCAAGCATGATAAAATTATATTTCATGGTTAAAGCTAAAAGGAGAAAGATATTAGAAAATGAAAAAATTTTATTTTCAGTAATAATAATAACGCTTTGAAAAATATAATTAATAATTGTAATAATGAAAGCGGAAAAAAAATGTAATTACAGTAATGAAAATCATAATGGTAATTATAAAAAAAAATAAGTATAATAATTATCACAATAATAATAATAATAATACGTATGTGGCAGAGAGGTACGGTGCTCAACTCAAGAGCAAACCGCCCCTGGTTCCAGTCAATGAACGGCAAAAATTTTTTCAATTCAATTTCTAATCAGTTGTCACTCCTTGGTGTCATAGAGGATCAAACAACTCTCAAGCCCAAAAGCTGTGGGTTTCAGTCCCTTGAAAAGCAAAAAATGACGGGATTTTTTGCTGGTCCAAAACCTCTCCCTGTTCCTGAGCATTGTCCATCTCCTATCAGAGCATGAGCACCAGAGGATGTTAAACTAGAAGGTCCTTGGTGCACATTGCACACGTTAAAGATCCCTGAACAGTTGGAAGTTAAAAAGAGTTTGCCGCAAAGCTGCTGTCTGAGCAAAATTCAAAATGAATTCCTAGTACTGCGAGCTCTGTGGTTTGGTTGATAAGATGTCAGACTTCAATGCTGATGGATGTAAAGCTCAGATGTCCCCCTGGTTGTAGACAACGTTGTCTTTTGGTGTGAAAAATTTTAAAATGCCTATCAGGTGACTTGCATCGTCATGTTATATGCGCCTGGTCTGCCAGGGATGTAATGGTATTGTGAAGCATCTTGAGGCCTCGGCAAAAGGGCTACACAAATGTGCTCTTTATTCCATATTACAGCACAATAGCCAACTCAAATAATGATGTGTTCGTTAACTAAAAAGATTTCTAATCAAGTAGCGAGACTAAAAATCACAACTGAGTGTTAAAGATTTGCCAGCTGATCATTATCACAATGCTGGAAATGCCAGACTGCCAGGGATCCAGCGGCCATGAACCCACAGTGTCCATCTCTATTTTTTTCTTAAACAAATGGCACAGGACAAGGACGCACTTTCTCATCACTATAACATATGCACAGAGGTTGAATAGAGAGTTCATTTAGTTATATAACTGTAATCACACTAATTTGAAAGTAACTAAACTAAAAACATTTGTCCAAACTAATTGTTCTCAAAATTAGTTGGCCCATCGCCCCCCCCCCCCTCCTCCCCTCCAGAGCTTGATAACCCAGCCCATTGCTCCCCCCCCCCCCAAAAAAAAAAATGTTACTATAAGCATGAGGGACACACAAACAAAACATACAAGAAAGGAAAAAAAAACATCCCACAGAAACAAAAAGAACAAACAAAATAAATCAACAACAACACAAACCCAAGCCTCTGTGTGCTTTTTTTCACTGTCTGTCTGTCTGTCTGTCTGCCAGTCTGTCTGTCTGTCTGTCTGTCTGTCTGTCTCTCTTCCAAATGCTTTCTCACTCACAAAGAAAGACAAACACAAATACATCACCAAGGTGGCCATACTATTGTATGTGACGGATGAATTTGGTATTTATCTATGAGTTTGTTTAGGTTTTCTATCAGGTCAGCCGCAGTTAAAGGTCAACTTTGTCTTCAATTTTGAGATGATTTCTCGTTGGACAGAATTGTATGTAACGTTGATGTCTTTCTCCCGCAGACACTACATCTGGGAAAAGATGGTTGGAAGTCGTTGGAAGTGAAATTGAAAACTGGGGCCTGCAAGGGCTCCCATTGCCTGGCCACTGGAAGGGTAGTGAGCTTATCAACTGGGCAAAAGTGATGAATGGCTCAGTGCGTAAACACAGACTTCCAACATGTTGTATCTTTTTACGGCTTTGTCTCATACCTTTAACTGCATTTTTAATTATTTTTTTTTTTGCTGGTCATGCATTTCCAGTGAATGCCTCCACTTAACTCCCAAGGGTGATGACAAACATTTAAGCATCTTACCAAGGAGCAGGAACTTTGCATGCAACAAATTGCTGCTTCTATCCAGAAATCTTGGTAGTTTTCCTGCATGAAATGGGGGCTACAATTAACAATCATTTTGCACTTCACGAAATTCTTCTTAAACAGTTGGTCGAGAGTTTTCATCAATATCAAACTCCAATGGTTGCAGAATCAAAGTTAGCACCTGGAGATTGAGGAGGTCTTGACAGCAATTTTTCATATAAACTTTAGTTCTTCCAACCATCTGTGAAGATCCATAAAATGTTGTCATCAAAAAGTTCTGCAATGTCTTTTGCTTTTAGGTTTGGAAATGTTCGTCTCTTAAGTCGCATGAGTGCCTGTAAGTCACAGAGTGAATAGATGGCTTTGCAATTTAGCTGTAAGTTCATTTTCTTGAATACAATTTAGACAGGTAGGATACTTTGTCTGTGATTTCGTTGAGCTGGTCGGCGATTGGAGGATTTGTTGACTGTCAAAACTCGATATTATTAATATACAGCAGTAAAAAGTGCACTCATCAAGCAAGGCAGTTCCCTTCAGAAAGTCTTTGAACACCTGTGTAGAGAGGTGCCGAAATTGAACTCCTTGTTATGGTCTGTGCAAAACTGTTTCAAAAGTTGCAAAATGAGTGCAAAGGCTTTTATTGATGACCCATGGCAATTCATGCAATGGCTTGGTTAGATCATTTGCCACAGTAGGTTTGTGTTTGGGAATCATTAATTGCACTGGCTTGACACAGCCTCTTAAAAAAAGCTGTGAATGGCAGGAGCACAGCACAATTTGTGACACATGTTAAAATGTTCATGGTTAAAATTTCCTTTTTTTTCTTGAAAATTTACAGCAGTTATGGGTCAATCATACCTCATTGACTGTGTTGCACAAATATGTGATTACAATATCAGAATTTTCCTAATAAAGTTGGTAATGAAGTTTTGATTGGATCAGTAGCAGAAGTATAAATCAATTAAACCGGTTAAATAAAAATAACTAAAACTTATTTTTCAAGTCAGATTTTGCATTCATCGCCCACTTTAAGAAACACTGCTGCATACTTTGAGGGCTATGAAAAAAGGAGAGCAGTGGAGGGTGCACACATGTATTGTTTTTCTTTTCTGTTTGTGGGTTGTTTTTTTTTCCTTTTTTTCTGTAAAAAAAATTGTTTGATGTAAACCTGGCTGATGAATAACATTTATTCTACAGCTCTCATATGCCTGTGTTTTACTCCTGGTCAATTGAATAAACAAATAATCAAGTAGCAAGAACACAAGCTCCCTAGCAACAGCAAAAATAAATGAAGGAAGACTTTTCTTGTCAAATAACAAAAATTTAGGAAGAGTGACTCAGCATGTATGGTGTCAATGTTGTCAGAATTCCATGTCAACCATGTGGGGTTGAAACTTACCCTGGCCATTGGGCCTTTTTCACTGTGGCTGATGCCTGCGTTATCCCAGTTCTCCCTTGGGACAGACCCAATAGAAAGTTACCCCAGTACAATTTAATACAAAGGATTTTATTTGTAGTCCCTTCACCAAAAAAACCCCAGAGTTTTTTGTCTAAATAACTTTTATGTCCACGAATGCTTCGTTTTGAAAGTTTGCATGCGGCTCTTAGTCATTTTGTCTTAACTAAATTAAAATTTCAGAAATATCTGTTAGATGTTTGACCTGGTTTCTTCTTTGTCTTTGCATTTTATGTAGCAAGAGATGTGATGTAAAGGTAAATTTACAGCTAAAAATTGATGACGTCAAAATAGTTTTCATCAATATTAACTAAGTAGAATTATTGCTAATGAATACACACAATTGTGACATGTGTTTAGTTCTACTGATATCATTTAAAATTGACATTTGAGGAAAGTTAAGAAAATTGTCTGTTTTTTAGTTCGTAAAGCACCTATTTAGACATAACAGATCTGATGGAAAATTGAAATTCAGTTAAGACTAGCTTGTATCATGGTCACTGTGAAATTTGAAAACGATGTGTCAAGTAACAAAAAAGTTATTTAAAAAATGCTGGTTTTTTTTGGTGGAACAGACTAAAACTATTATCTGCTGACACTAAACTGGTCTTACCTTGTTGGGTGGGGGTTGTTGAAATCACCTGCCCTGGGTAGCCGTAGCTGGTGCCAAAGAGTGGACCCACACCCAGAGGAGCATATGTGCCATATGGTGCATACGGGGTGCTGTATTGGACAAAGCCTGGGGCTGGTGCCATGTATGGGGCACCTAACGGTCCCACGGGAGGTGCCCCAGCAGGCACGAAGGCACGAGCTTGCTCAAGGGCAATCTGCCAAGCTCTGATTAGCAATGATAAGATAAAAGAGAGAAGAGAAAAAACAGTTGCACTGGGAGGTCAATTTTAAATGCAAACCATGAGACCTAATTCATATATAATAAGCCTCAGTAAAAGGCTGCTTTGACTAAAATAGCACCTGAAAGCACCAAGTGGAATCACTAATGTACATGCAAGTAAAGAGGCCAACAAAAGACTAAAAAGGTAATTACAGTGCAGTGCAACTTTTCATCAAACTCAAAAGGACAAAAGAAAAGATTCTTGAGGAATAAAAATGTTTCAAGATGGAATAATAAAGAACCAAGACTTTTAAAACTGAGACAAAGAATTAGTTTGATTATTTCTGAAATTTTAGATCAGGGCAAATTTCTGTAATCTTTTTTTTTTTGTGACAACTGCAGTTTTACATCAATTAGGTGCTGTATATTTTTCAAAAAGTTATGTATGGTCGGAGAGGCCTTAAATAGCTCTTTTCATTGATATAAAGTATGAAGACATTGGTCAATAATTCAAGAATTCACAGTCCTCTAAAAATCGATGCATTCAATCTGTCCGGAAGTATATCATAGTGTCAGAATCCCCTTATTGAGGCATGATGGCAATACTGTTGTCATAATTCCAAAAATTAATTGTCAGAAAAAAGGGCAGGTCTACATAATGTCTACATGTCACTTTCAGAAGAATGACCTTCTTGTAAAAGATTATCCGCGCTTAGGTGAAGTTTTTATTTGTTGCAGATAAAAAGTAGACACACTCAGACAATTACTTCATATCATCCACAGAGTCAGCGCACAGGACCATGTTGCTCCGATCCCTCAAATCCAGCTCCATGAAGCTGCAGTTGAAACGATTCACCTCATCTGGCGGATCATGATGAGCACACTGAGGACGAAATGAAAACCAAGTAAGGGCAGGAATTTCTATTCTTATACTTACATACCTATATAAAAAATGAGATCCTGTTTAAAGCTGACTGAATTTGTCTATTTAAATTTACTATGATGTGGCCCCTTTTTTTGTTTTGCTTTTATTTTTTTTTAGTTTCTAATGCGCCTACAACTCGCTTTGCAGGGTTTGACACACAAGAAATGCCGTTTATCATTATTATCATTAGCTACGGTCCCAATCTGTGAAGTGTTGGAAATACAAAGAGGTGTTTTAAATCTTAAGTGAGTTGTTCTGTTGTTTGGTTTTTTTTTGTTTTCCAGGATGCAATGTTAGACAGCCTGGCTCAGACTTGTAGCGTTAAGTCACTTCTGGTCGCATGTGTTGCGCTGACAGTCAGGTCAGGTGAGTTGCGCATGTGTCATGCTATAAGTAAGGGTAGTTGACAGAGACCTTAGTTAGATTGAAATAATGATGAAACGCAGGTTCTCGGATTCTCTGCTTTGTCAAATTAAATTTTAAGGCGCAAATTAAAACAGCCATTTTCAGCTTTGGATTTTGTTTCACGTACACAGTTGGCATTCTTTCAGAATGTTTTAGGGTCTAGTTTGGGAGCCTTTGGTTTATCAAACAAAAGGGGTCAAGTGACTTTATGATCATTACCACGATCTATTATAAGATTATCATCAATTCAATCCAGATTCGGGGCTCACAGCAACTTGGAAGTATTTCCTTAAAAAGCATTTAACAGATTTCCTGGAGGGTGTTTCAAAATGTCAGGCAGATTTTATCTACACATCAATGAATACAAAGGTGAAAATATTATCTGGCTGTTTTACTGACAGCGCGACTAGATTTAACACGTCTAAAAATTCTAGAAACACTCAATGAATGAAAAAAAAAGAACTAGAATTGTTCCTCAATCTGAAATGATTACTTACTCGTGGGAAATTTTGTGATGTGGATTATATGGTAGCAACTTTGACTAATAATATTATGATGGAGTATTAGCTTACACACAGAAAAAATATGGAGACCACTTTTCCATATACAATACAAGATTTAGCTTCAAGATATAGACAACCACAGCAAAAACATGCCTTAAAATAGAATTTCATGAATAAATCCGGCTACTAAATGTCATTTGAACAATAAGAGAACAAAATAGAAATGGTCTCACATCTGGTCCAAATTTAATCTTGTTCACATGAGCCCGTACGACGATCCTTTCCTCTGCAGTCGGATGGTTGGGGCTTTCAAAATAACGCAAATCACCCTGCTTATCAAGCACAAACCAGTTTTTCTTCCATCGGTGCAGAAAAGTACCTAAATGAAAAAAAAACAAACAAACATAGGTTTGTCAGCTCATGCGAACTTCTAAAATGCTTTTCATGTAATTTCAAATAATGAGTGTGTCAAACTTTCCATATAAAAAAAAAATCTAATGGCGTGGTGGACTAAAACTATAAAAATACCAAAATGTTGCGTCAAAGAAACACTTGATTTGCTTCTTTCAGGAATCTGGGTGACTATTTACTACTTCTCTTGAAATAATAACGACTCTAACCCACAAATTTTCAACCAGGGTTCCCAGGGTTTGGTTCTGCAACTACAAGGATTGCAGCAGGTAACTGTTTTTTATATAAGACATTTAAATTATTGCCCAGGGGATCCTTGAGTGTCTATCTAGACTGTTTCTTTGAGGTTCCACTCCAGCAAAAGAGGTTGAAAACAAATGAGTCTTTATGCAATGTTCCTAAGATGAATCTGAAATCCCACTTGAAAAGGCCAATAGGATGGCAACAAAAGAAAGGATCTTTGACTTTAAAAGAGAGAGGGGCGAATCTAATGTACCGGAAACAACGTTCATTCATGATAGGGTTGTCGAACAAGTGAGTGAGTATAAGTATTTGGGGACTGTTTTTGATAGCTTTAAACTGGGATGCAATTACTCAATTTATTAGTAGGAAAGGTCAGCAGAGGTTATTTATGTTACAGAAGTTGAACACCTTCTGTGTTAGTCGGGACATCATGAGATTGTTTTATAGATCCTTCATTGAAAGCATTTTGACATTTTAAGAACAGACAACTTTAGGGTCTTTGGCAGAAAAAAGAATTAAGCACAAAGTGTGTTCCTTTATAAATGATAGTAAGCATGTGTTGAATGTGGAGTTTGTTTTACTTAATTCCGGTCATCTGTATCGTGAGAGTACAAAGAAATAGCACCGGAATGTATTCATACCAAAAGCCATTCTGCTTGTTAATCACGAGTGGTCATGAGTGTGAAGACTACTTTTCTCTATGTTATACTATATCTTCTTCTTCTTCCATTCAACTGACTGACTCAGCTATGACGGGTATTACGTATTACACACTGTCAGTGCGCATGTTTAGTTTAAATTTTAAGTTGGGGGAGGTCTTAGTGTATTGTAGTCTAGGCAGTTTTTAAATGAGTCATGACTATTGCAATGCTTTATCTAAGCTGGTATGCTATTTCACAGCCTGATTGTGCTAGGAAAGAAGGAATGCAGGTAACAATTCAGATTTGATTGGGGGATTTGGAAAAGGAGGTAATCTGATCGCCTGGTTTGAATCTTGTTAGCAGTGTATTGACTGATTGGGATGTCAGTTAAACCATGTACTCCTTTGTAGAAGTTTGTAATTTTGGTCTTAGCCTTATGCTCCACCAGTGGTATCCAGTTAAGTTGTTTCATTTGCTTTGCTGTACTGCCGCTGGTGAGGAAAGACCGATATCACTCTTCATCCTGGAGAGGAGATGGCGACTTTTCGGACATATATTCATACCTGCCAACCCTCAGGAAGGAAAAATCAGGACTAGATCAGCAAAAAATCAGGAATTTTGGACAAAAATCAGGACAGCAACTGTAACGCATGAAAAAGTAAATCAGCGTCCCCACCTATGTCTCAAATTTCTTTTTAAAAAAGCAACCAAACCCCACAGAGATCCTG
>JBCIKM010096352.1:0-14517 GCA_039654465.1 Melibe viridis | reverse complement strand
CAGCGTGATGAGATCTATCGATTGAATCCTGTTTCGAACAGATTGCTCAAAAATTTAATTTTTCGTGGTCGTTGCTAAGTTATGTTTTTAATTTTGTGATACACATTCCTTTTAATTTAAAGGATACGTCCAAATTGTTCCACAAGTTCAGGAGGCAGAGGAACAGTCTTTTCCACACTCAATTCAGAGAGAGCTTCAAGGCCTACATTGACCTCAGCAAGACTGGGGTAATCCAGGTCATGGAGACCACTCAGACTTGGTCCAGCTGAAATGGGTTAAAATATCAGTTGTAAAATAAGCTCTTCATATAAGGAAATGGTAATAATTGACTTGCGAACATTCTCTGTTATTTAAAAAAACAATCCTCAAAAGTTCCTTGATCCTTGAATCTTAAGAAAGTTATTGTTATTGATGCAGAATCCCTAACGAATAAAATGAAAAATAATCACAGGGTTACTTTACAAAGCAGAATATAGTTAACTTAATTGTAAAAATTGAATCCAGACATTCAAGAGCAGATCTGAAAAATGATATGTTAGTATTTTAACTTACTGTCTGCCTGAACGTTAAGCAAGTCCCGAAGACCAGGGTAGGATTTATCCTCCTGAAGATGTTTATCAACCAAACGGCCTGCCTTGTCCAAAATATCTTGTTGTGTTAGAGGGGGTAAACTTGAGCTCATCAACATCATGTGATCTGGAAGATAATTTATGAGAGGGAAAACAAAACTTAACTTGTGAACTTTAGCAACCATAGAATATTTCTTTTAATAGGATTAATTAACCCAGGAAAGAGTTTGGCTGTCTAACATCGATCTACTCCAATCAGCCACATGGCATGGTTTAGAGTCAATTTTAAAGTAAAAATCAATTTTAGGAGCAGACTTTCTTTCACTTGATTGGTTGCTCTTTAGTCTTACTAACTTGGGTGAATGAGAGGGAAAAGGGGGTGTTGGCAAATATGAAGAACATGACTGTGACCTGTCATGCAATGCGTTCAAGCCAGCACAGAAACCTTGAATGCCATATGCCGACAGCCAGGGCTTTGCACAAGTGAGAGAGCTGGAGGTGCCCAGCACAGCTTGCATGGCTGTCTCACACAAACTAGTACTACAAGCTTGAAGCATGCGTCTATTACAAGATAAACAGTTCAGGTTTGTATCTACAGGCGGAAAGAAAAATATAGTAAAATGAACATTTACTGGATACTGGTTTGCAGGCAGAGAGATCCGAGCATGGGACGTGAATTAACAAATTATGATGAAAAGAGGTAACAATCACAAAACTTTATAATTAGCTGAATGATTATTTTTGGACAAAAATTTATATTTTAAAGTTACTGTCAGTCAATAAGCCTCCTGAATTTCCTGGTCAATAACATTATTCAGTCTCATAAGCTTTTCTTGCAAACAAACCTTTGGTGTTGATGATCTCTATGAAAAATGAGGGTCTTGGCTATGATGTTTAAGTGATTCTCCGTTTCTCCAAGTTCAGGTCAGCTTCGGTCACCGGTCTTTGGTACCTAGAAAAGAAAAGATACAAAATAGACCAAGATGGATGTCAATAATTTCTACTTATTCGAACACGTTACCTTACACTGAAAGGTACCAAATGTGAAGATAAAGAAAGAAAGAATTTGAACACGTAAAAATTTATGTAACGAATTCATCTCTTTTCATCGCTCAGTGATGTTTTTCTGTGCACTACCTGTATTTCACATGTATGCCGCCATTTTTGTTTAAAGCGGAAACAATAATCACTTACCGAAAGCAGCTTATTTATGTGGCCTAGTATATAATACAAGTAAAATTATTATTAGAATCTCTTTTACCGTACTAAGGGGGCGTGAAATAAATATATAGAAAACTTTGCTCATAAAAAATAGCCAGAGAGAGATAAAAGAGCGACGGGTATGGAAGCTTCCAGAGAGAGAGATAGAGATAGATAGATAGATAGATAGATAGATAGATAGATAGATAGATAGACAAACACACAAACACACACACACACACACACACACACACACACACAACCACACGAAGAAAACGTGTAGAAGAATTAATAATGATGATAACAATAATAATAATAATAATAATAATAATAATAATAATAAACTAATAACAATAATAATAACAATAAAACACAACATTTATTTAGCGCCGTACCATAACAATGTCACGCTCAAGGCGTTTTACAATTGCTACCTGTAATAAAATATCTTAAATATATTCTCTCTGTTTAAACATCCTCCAGGATCCGTTCCTATTTTCCGATCTGCCATCACTTCATAAGTTCAGAAAATATTTTACAGTTACTTCCCTTGTAAGGCCGAAAATGGCTGGTATTGAAGATGATGTGTTAGTTTACGAACCAACTTTGAAAAATATCGTTGACCAAAAAACGTTACGATGGATATTTGTAGGTGGAAAAGGTGGTGTTGGCAAAACTACGACAAGGTGAACTCATTGTAAATTGTATAGGGATTTTCTAATCGATTTTTATTATATCTCCACTGAATTTTAATTTGGAAAGGTACCATGTTAATTTTCGATATGATGTGACTGACCAACTAAAAAAATCAAATAAAAAGTAAGAATTTGCTTGGGATACTTGTGAAGAGGTCTTTACTCTAGGGTAAGGCAATTGACCTCGTTTACCTAATCGCAAAGTGAGTATTCGGATCCCTGATGCCAATAAAAAAATATTAGGATCTTATAAGGGCAACGGCAATAACTCTCGCATCCTGCACAATCTTGCTTCTTTTTATTTTCCCCACATTTCATAGTGCGTTTGTTCTGCCAGTTGCCACTGGGCGGTTTGCGATCTACTTTCGCTGTGTGCTGACCGCGCAGTCACAGCGAACTTTCTGTCGGGTCATGTTTACTACCTATTTTTATCATCCAATCCCTTTAGATATTTCCAGGTCTAACCGTCACAATCAAACAAGCCTACTCCAACACACTACATAGGTAGTGGATACCATTCCTGCAGGTGACGTATGGCGCGAAACTGATAAACCACCTGCTGAACACTTAGCAGGGAATAGCAGGGAAGCACTGGTTTTGATGCCTACCATACATTCCTGCACGACTTGCATAAAATTAAATATCTATTTAATTCAGATTACTAAAGTGCAATTTGGCAAGAATGTGTGAAAAAAGAAAAATCTGTTGTAGGGAATCTTTGAAGGGGAAAATTGTGAAATTGATTGTGACCACAGAGATACAGGATTCGAATAACATTTTTCTAAGAGATCATGGATTTAAATAATATTTTTCTTTCGATTGAGATCCGGGACCCAAATAATATTTTTCTTTGCGATCCGCTCTCTGAATAATATTTTTCTTTAATGAGATCCAGAATTTGAATAATGTTTTTCTTTCTGGGATCCGAATAATATTTTTCTTAATTGAGATCCGGGATCTGAATAATATTTTTCTTTATTGATTGAGACCTGGGATACCAATAAAGACTGCATACCTCATTTTGCATCGAAGCTAGTTAATAGTTCCCCCTTTTTGTAGTGTTTTATCTTTGTTCAGAAAATTGTACGCCTAACAGACTGTGTACTATTACAATATACTCCATGTTCCTTATTCTACTCTAGTGATGGCCAATGATGTACGTTAGACCTTGTAGCTTTAAAACGAATTATAATGATGTGATCCTCCTAATTTGTATGACTTGACCAAATTTTATTCCAAGGAAGTGAAACCCTGTGTATTGTTGATCAAGTCCTTCTGTAATTGGTTAGTATGTGTCAAAGGCATTGCCGATTTTCATCCGGATCACTTTTGGAGTTTCACATTATTCTAACTCTATCCCTAAGTACCGAGTAAGTGATTCTTTCTACACTGAAATTATTTTGTAAGAGAACAGAATTGGTTCTCAACTTCCACGCATCTCGAAATAGTGTTTATAGCAGGTTTGTTGATGGCTTTTTCTGAAGATTTTTTACTTTTTATTTTTTTTCCCCAGTTGCTGTCTTTCAGTTCAACTTGCCAAAGCTCGTGAATCAGTGCTGATAATTTCTACAGACCCAGCTCACAATATCTCTGATGCCTTCAGTCAGAAATTTTCAAAGGTTCCATCTCCCGTGAATGGGTTTGACAATCTTTATGCTATGGTTAGTTCTGCAGAATGGTTTAGATATGCTTTAGAATAGGATTTGTGAGGAGGATTGTTCAAATTATCCAATTTCTAATTAAAATATGTTTTTGTCCCAGAAACTTTGACTTTGCTCTCTCCAATTAAGAGTGAAGTTAAGATCACTTCTAAGAGGTAGACGTTTGCTGTCTTATTTTATTTACTACATTTATTTGTCACTAGGTGAGTACAAAGACTATATATAGATGATTCTTCATATTTTCAAGCTTAGAAACTGGTTGCAGCTATATAGTGACACACCATGATTGAAAAGAGAGAGAAAGAGAGGGAGAAGGAGAGAGACCAAACCTGTAAATCTACAGACAATTTTCATCCAAAAATAATCACGTCATTGCAATTCAGCTAATTTGTCAAGTCCCACCCCGCATTCCTGTCTCTCTGCCTGCAAACAAGTATCCATTACATTCATTTTACATTTACCATTATATTCTTGTCCGCCTGAACTATGCTAATCTCGCCTATATTATACACTATGATAGGTACACATGCTTGTAGTGCTAGTTGGTGCGAATCGTGTTGGGCACCTCAAGCTCTCTTCACTCACGCAAAACCCTGATTGTCAGCATGTCACACACAGGCTTCCGTGCTGACACATGGCCTGAGAGGTGACAGTCATGTTTATGGAGAGCACCATAAGGCCAACACCCCCTTTTTCCGCCTGGGTGTCCGATTTAGTAAGACTATATCGACAGAAAAAAAATGATTTGGACAAGTTTTTCAAATTATTAATTATTATGAGACTTCAACTTTTGGTAAGAAGATGAATGACCTGGATGGACTTGGGACCTCCATGAATAATAGCCAGTGGTGAGAGGTAAACAAACCAAGATTGATGGTTTGCTGATGGTAGTAGTTGATACCTAAAACTATCAAAGGGATTGTTGAAATTAAAGTGTTGCAGGTTAAAGAATTTAGGCGATTATAGGGAGATTTTACTAGTTTGTATTTATTAACAAGATTCCTGTCTTGAATCGCCTGCTGCTAATTTTGCTGCCAGTGACTGATAATGGGAAAGCTGTCTGGAAGGGAAATCATTCATCATCCGCCATGCTCAATTCAAGATCCCAATAGACACTTGTTTAGATGGAAATAAAATAAATCGAAAGAACTTCAGCAGAAAATGCCCCCTCCCAAGAAATCACTTTCTCTCACTTGACATCAAGTGAGGCCTACTATAATTTTGTTCACTTTTTTTTTATAGTCAAGTAATGTTGATTTTCTTTATTATGATCATATTAAAATGTCATTGATACCAATACTTTCAATTTATTTACAGCAAAGCTGACCTTCTTACTTATTATTATTTTTAAGCACCTCTGTGTGTTTGAAATGTGTGTGTGTAAGATTGTTTGTGTGGAGTTGTTGTCTTTTGTAGAGCATTGTAAAATCCAAAGCAAATTGCCTTCTTTGGACAATAAAGATTTTCACACACACACACACACACACACACACACACACACACACACACACACACATTCACTCACTCACTCACACACAGAGACAGACAGACAGACACACACGGACGCACACACATACAACCAACTTTGCTTTTATATATATAGTTTATGACTATTATTATTACTAGCTAAGGTCTTGTTCTACGTAACAAATGGGTGGCTGTTTTTGTTGTATGGAATCATTTCACTCCCTTCTAACAAGGCCGGGGAAAACTACAAGAAGCCTATTGGGGACAGAACTATTAGGATTCACTTGTTTATCTCTGATTGAATTTTAACAGCTGAAATTAAACAGCAATTCAATTTTTGATTTAGATTCACCTTTTGGATTTCTAATTTACTTTTTTTATTAAGTTTGCTTTAAGATCTAGTTTCAATCCCTTTGATGTTTCGGTAAATCTGGTCTTGTGATGTTATGATCATTGTAATATATTTTTGCTTATTATTTCTATTAATTCTCATTAAAACTGATTATAATTAATTACAACTAATCTTTCTGTTGTTATCATGATACCAATGGTGTCAAATGAGTTTTTAAATATAAGATTTCTTTTAAAAACTCACTGTTTCTCTCAACAGGAGATTGATCCAAACCTTGGGTTTTCTGAGCTCCCTGATGAATATTATGAGCAAGGTGACTAATCCTTTCACTGTGTATACCTGTCTGTGTATAATTTTCTGTGTATTTGTCTGGTTCTCTTTTCTTTTTTCCTACCCTAACATTCCTTTTTATCTTTGTTAAACTGAACAGTTTATATTTAAAGCTAATATAGGCATGTCTGATCTAAAATTAAGATTTTGATTTTCAATTTTGACAGCTGATTTAATGTCAATGGGAAAAGGAGTTGTACAAGAACTTCTTGGAGCATTTCCTGGAATTGATGAGGCCATGAGTTTTGCTGAGGTAATGAGGTGAGTACTGCAAAATACCAACAAATTTGACACTAGAACAAACTACAAAGAAAAGCTTAAAGATTTTTAACAAGTTGACAGGGTTTACATTTAAAAGTGAGGAATAAGACTGGCCTTGTTATGAATTATTTTATTAAATTTTTTAATACTGGAAGAGACTACAAGACTTATATTTCTGTTTTTTTACTCCTTGAACTGAGTCAACTTTAGTATTTTTTTTGTTTGTTTTTGGGTTTTTTTTGCTGACATTCTTTGATATGTCCTTTTTGATCAAGAGTACATGGTACTGATTCTTATTTATTCATCATGATCTCTTAATATTCAACTGTTTCAGACTGGTGAAAAATATGAACTTTTCAGTTGTCGTGTTTGACACTGCTCCCACTGGCCACACTCTTCGTCTTCTCTCCTTTCCCTCAGTCATTGAGAAGGGGTTGGGCAAGTTGATGAAACTGAAAAATCAGATCAGTCCTTTTATCAGTCAGGTATTTCTCTTTTTATAACAGAAACTATATCTTTTTTTTGTAGGGGTAAGGTTGTGGTTTGTGACATTTAAGAGTTATTTTTGAAAGTTTTTTCTTAATTTTTCTTTATTTTTAAAAGAAGACAGATTTGAACCTAGGTAATTTTAAATAACACTTATGCTTGTTGTTTGATACTAAAATTAATTTTTTTTCATTTCAAGGCAAAACTTTTTGTGGCAAAGTACAATGAGTGTACCACTCCTCTGTTATTATTTTTTCATTCTCATTATCATGTATTTGATAACATTTAATCATATGTCTCATGAAACCTCTTGAAGATGGCCGGGTTAATGGGAATGCAAGACTTGAACGCTGACCAGATGTCTACGAAATTTGAGGATATGCTGGACACCATCAAGCAAGTCAATACACAGTTCAAAGATGCTGTAAGATTTTTGTGTATTTAATGTCTCAGATGGCCAAATATATTCATGGCTTTTTTTCCCCAATATATTTTGTTCCAGTTCCTATCAGCTTTCGTAAAGGAGTAAAAGAAAGATTTTTTTTTTTTTTTTTTTTTTTTTTTTTTTGGGGGGGGGGGGGGGGGGAAGGCAAACTTTTTTTGGGGAAAAAGGGGGTTTGGAGGTCCCTTTTTTCTTCCTTTTCTTTTTTCTAACATACACCTTGTGGTATTTAGGCTCATCAGTCTCCCTAATGAGCAGATACCACCAAGGCAACCAGAATTATTGTTTGGCTTAAGATCGATTAATACTCCATATGTATTGCTCATGATGCCATGTAAGATCCTCTGCCTGTCTTCATTTCTTATGATCCAGAGTTTTTCCCAGCTGAGGTGGTATGAAGGGATAAGGATAACAAAACAAATTTTTTCTTACACCATCTTGGACTGCCATGTAATTCGAAGAATGATAAGACAAGATATACTTTACTGATCTAGCTGGAGATAATACTTGTTTTTACATATTTTCTTTCTTGATGAGCACAAGATGTCAGCATGAGAAAGAACTGCTAAGGCTATATTTAAACCAAAAAAATGTAATTAATAAAATAGAGTTTGTTTCATGATTTTCTTGTTAATTAACTGTTCAAAGTATACTAGTGATTTAGCCTATCACTCACATTTGCTATCTTTATGCCTTTCCCAGGATCAAACAACTTTTGTTTGTGTCTGCATTGCTGAATTCTTGTCACTGTATGAAACCGAGAGACTAATTCAAGAACTGACACAGTTTGGCATTGACACACATAATATTGTTGTCAACCAACTCAATTTTTTGGGCAAAGGAGACAAGCCTTGCAGGTTGTGTGAGGCGAGACACAAAATTCAGACAAAATATATTGATCAGGTATGTTATTTTGGGTTCAAAGGAGTTGACAGAGAAATTTGTGTCTTGACAATAAAAAAAATCAGGAAGGGCATAGAATTATAACTTCTATTTTCGTTTTCAAAACTAGCAACCCAAACAAAACAGATTTGGGCCACGCTTTTTCCACAATTGCTATCTTTGACAACATATTGGGTGATTCCTGTTGGCATCAAGCTTATGTCAGATGAATAATCGAATCCCTTTATTGGTATCCAGGCCACTGATCTGACATGTTTGCAGGAGGAATGGCTTTCCCCCCCCCCCCCCCCCAAAAAAAAAAATAACTTATGCCATCTTGTAAAGATATCCTTCAGGATCGTGTAAAGTCTCATGCCTGGGCCTTAATATCGAGTGTCATTACTTTTTTGTGTGTGTAGTTTTGTGATTTGAGAAAAGTTATAGAGTGCATTTGTTTAAAAATATGCATCTACTCGGCAAGGTTTTTTTTTTTTTATTAGAGCTGTGTTCATCTTAAGTTGGACTCTTATTTTTAATTTTTATTTATTGTTTCAGATTGACGATTTATATGAAGATTTCCATGTCGTGAAATTGCCTTTGTTAACAGAAGAAGTCAGAGGAGTTGACAAGATCAAAAGTTTTTCAGGGAATTTGATGAAACCATACAGCCCTGATTAATATAATGCATTTGAGAATGTGATCATGTTGTGTGTGGATAAGATAAGGAGAGGAAATGTCTTTGAATGAGTGTTGAGAGTAAGTATGGAAAAAAAAAAATTTTCAAAGATTTTAAATATAGTATAGTATTGATTTTCATTTCCTCAATGTTTCTTTCTATAGCTGTTTTATTGACTGAACTACCTAGTCTTTGATGAGTGATATAAGAAATGTTTGCCAATAATTTTGTGTGAAATTCCAGAAGTTTATAAAGAAAAGGTTGGTTTATAGTATTGGTAAATTCTAATTAAATCAATGGACGAAACACAAAGATGTATTCTCCCAAAGCTCAGGACATTTTTTTAATTTGCACCGGACATTTACTGTAATATGGCTTTCTTTCAAAATTCCTTCATTCCTCTCAGATCATTTATCTTTAATCGAACCTTGTAAATCGAATGGTTGAAGTAAGAGCTTAAACTTTTGTTTTCTTCTGTTTGTTTTTGAAACAATGAAAGGCTTTCAGTGTAAGTGGCTGCGCTTGTCTATTATGTACAATGGGTTCTGATTTATGACTTAGTATATGTGATATTCATATTGACTAGGTGTAGTATTTATTTTTTCTCAATGTTTCCTGGAATTTAAATAAAAAGACATTGCCGAATCGTATAGTTAATTGTCTCTGGGTTTTATGGATTATCTTCAATGCTATCCTACTTTTTCCTGTTTTCTTTTTTCTCCTGCAGGTGGTGGGAGTCCCTGGTACTTCTTCTACTTCTGTTTCTTTTCTTTTATACTGAAGCTTTTTGTCTTACTTTTCCCCCTACTCCTTTCTGTCCGGAGTCCAGTTTTTGTTGTCTTGTTTAGGTTCAGTGGTCATCCCTTATTTCATGCCTTTTGGTACATGACTGCAGGGTCACAAGTTAAATGTACTGAGTACTTTTGCACACAAAGGGGCTTTAAAGATCTTGGGTCTTCCTGTACCATAATGCTGTTATATGTGATGACCATTGCGTATTTTTGTAAGGAGGGATGATATTTTTTGTCATTGTAAATCATCTCTCTGTGGTGTCGATATGTGTTTGAGAGATGATATTTATTTTGTAGTGTAAATCATCTCTCTGCTGTTTGTGGTTTGATATGTTCCCTCTTTTAACTAATTCTTTCATCTTACTTTCCCCTGGGCTCCTCTATGACCTTCGTGTGTTGTGGTGCCCTAAAACATCCAATAAACAAACAAAACAAAAACAACCCGACATACTTCGCTGTATACAAGGGGGTAATTTAAACAGCAGGAGCTCATTGAGGGGAACATCATAAATCATCTCACTGCTGTTGGTTGTTTGATCTGTTTCCTCTTTGAACTAATTCTATCATCTTACTTTCCTCTGGACGCCTCTATGACCCTCGTATGTCGTGGGGCCCTGTAACCACCAATAAATAAACAGGTTAAACCTCTTGAGTACTTTTGTACTCAAAGGGGATTTAAAGATCCTGGGACTTCCTGAACCAGTATGCTTTCATGAGTGATGACTATTGCTTATTTTTGCTCCCTCTGAACTAATTCTATCACCTTGCTTTTCTCTTGGCTCCTCTATGACCCTCGTGTGTTGTGTGGCCCTAAACCCTTAAATAAACAAATACCTAGCTGGTTTCATGCCTATTGGTACATAAAAATAGAGTCACAAGGTAGTGTTCACTTAAATAAGGACACAGAGAGACAAATTGTTCATCCCCCCCCCCCCACCCCACTGGGTGCGCCTTCGTAAAAATAAATAAGAAATGACAAAGAAATCATTGAACTACAAACAATGAAAACGTGTTGTTAAATAGATCAGTCATTTTTGTTGTAGAAACGAGTGAAGCCATTTATTGTGTATTCAAGATCAATAACACATCTGATTCGTAATACACGAAAGGCTGGGTCACTTACTGTAGCTCAGTTCATCACATTCATTGTGGGAAAACCATGTTCTTTGCGTTGAAAATAAGTGATTTGTCCTTATCAATTTGTAAAGAAGAATTGATTAGCGCATAAAAGGAATGGGAAGGGTAATCTACATTGTGTGCCAAATATTGTTGCTCCAACAATTTTATTGGAAAAGAAAATTAAAAAATTAAGCGTTTCTCTGTGAAAAGTCATGCCATGCCTTCGTGGGCAGTCACCAACTGGACTTGGCACATGTCAAAGAACGAAACACAGAACTTATCAGTCGTTGATCAGTGTACGGATAGACTTATACTGTATAATTAAAGACATTTTGAACAGGCCTTCCTTATCGCAGGGGTTGTAATGAGCGTAGAGACCCGGGCCAAAATTTGCTACAACTCGTTACGCTGTTTAGCTATTGGCGGCGAACTTATTTCGCTTTCGGCTCGCCACCTTGCCCCTATCTCTGCGCAGTTAAAAGCACTTGATATCAAAATTTAGATTTACAAGGTTTGCGATCTGTCTCTCTCTGTGCGTGTGTGTGTGTGTGTGTGTGAGAGAGAGAGAGAGAGAGAGGGGGGGGGGAGGGGGGGGGCAGTGCCGAACATTATCTCCGCCTTGAAAGTGATCACCTGCCGCAGGTAGCGGCGGCGCCCGGTGAAAATGGAAAGTAGGTACCCTACCCTTTATTGGTGAATTAATGCTGCTAGTTACACACGACTGTCGTCTTACGACAGGACAAGGATTGCCTTTGACTTTGAGGAAATTTGAAGCTGAAGGTAAAGGCAAGCTTGTGAACTTCTGTACTTTTTTTTTTAAATACCATTATGTAATAGGTTAAATCGAAAGGCTTTTGTACAATCAACTTATTTGATTTTTTTTTTAATGAAATAAGATTACGGTGTTTTGGAATGCAATTAGAGTAAATCATTAGTAGCGGATGTAACACATGTCCGTCACTCTGCCAGCCAAGGGTTCGTCACTTAACTGTTGTTGCTCTCTGTTGATATTAATTTATCCGTGGACACTTTTTTTCAACTGACAAGTTGACCAAAATCACTTGTTTTGAGTTTTGTTTCTCCTCTTCTTCTTCACCATCGATTGAAATGACTGACTTCATTTATGCTGAGTGTTGTTACCGTGACTGGAAGGAATTACAACGATTTGGAAATTATTCCCGGAACGCGGTCTTGTGGCCTATTTTCGATTTCCAACTTCCAGGGTGTTCACTTTCACGTGCGCAACTTGCTCGGGTGACCTTTGAGTTCATCGTCCATCTCCCATATTACTGACTTGGTGATGGATCCAATGTATGTACTTTGGATGAGAGAGTGTCTTCCGACCACAAAAACAACCCGGCGGGCGGTTGGCGGGTGTCCCTGGTCGGCACCTCTACTTCTTTTTCTTTTCTTTTCTTTCTTTTTTTTATTCTGAATCTATCTTCTTCTTTTTTCTCCCTTTGTGTGATGTCGCGTTTTTGTTGTTTTGTATGCAACTCAGTGGCCATCCTTATTTCATGCCATTTGGTACATAAGTAAAGGGTAACAATTCAAACGAATTGAGTACTTTTGGACACAAAGGGGGTTTAAAGATCCTGGGTCTTCCTGGACCATAATGCTGTAATGGGTGATGGCCATTACTTATTATTGTTTGGAGAGGTGATATTTTTGTCATTGTAAATCATCTCTGGTGATTTCGAAATGTGTTTTGAGAGATGACATTTAATTTTTAGTGTAAATCATCTCTCTGCTGTTTGTGGTTTGATGTGTTCCCTCTTTTAACTAATCTTTCATCTTACTTTCCCCAGGGCTCCTCTATGACCTTCGTGTGTCGTGGGGCCCTAAAACCTCCAATAAACAAACAAAACAAAAACAACCCGGCATACTTCGCTGTAGGAGCTCATTAAGTGAAACAAGACCACCTTTCAACTTTCACTTTTACCACTCCTTATAAAAATTGAAGGAAAATGTTCTGTTGTCAGCGAGACATAAACCGATGAAATCAACACAAGCACCACCTCAGATATAAGTAGGTAGGTTGTTGAAAGCGGTAATTTTTTTCATTTGTTATTTTTATTTATTTATGTATTTATCTATTTATTTATTTATTTATTTATTTATCTATTTTTTTTTTTTGGGGGGGGGGGGGGAGAGAAAAAAGAAGAAGATATACGCTAGAGAACTGAAGAGGGTGGTGCTTGTGTTGCGCCTTGACATCCAAGAAAATAGTGCAAGTTCTGAATCGTGACGGTCTCAGCCAGGCCTACAAATTTTCACAACTCAATAATAATAATAATAATAATGTTGCACACTTATACTGCGCTACATTTCCCCATGTATGAGGCTCTTGCCGCACAAATGACAAAAGAATAAATACATTTTAGAACAAAAAACAAAACAATAATAATAATATCATTATTGTGCATCCTCGAGGAAATTCTGTCTGTAAATTGAGCAAAATTTCTCGAATTATTATTAGGATCTTAAAAATTATTAGAAAAGGGCGCTTATGCTTTAAATGAACATTGTGGTTGATGTTGTTTATTGCGACCCTTCTTGCGTTCTGCAGTATGGAGGCATTACGTAAACGCTACACTGGCCAAAAGGAGGAAGTCCTCAATGCCCTGCAGCTGACCAATGACCTGCTGGCGCTGCTGACCAGGGAGGGCCTGTTGGATATCGCCGACTGTGTACGCTATCAGGTGAGGCCGGGTGGATCCGGGGTCACCATGGGGTATCTATCTGGTGTGTAACTTATAAATACAATTACAATCAATCCGTACCAAGAGATTACTTTTCAACCAGCAAAATGCTGGTCCTTTGCAAAGGCTAGAAATAGCCAAAGCAATTTAAAAAAAAAGAAAAAAAGAAAAAGATTTTTCTAAAATATGTGTTTGACCTAATACATTCTTAAAGTAGGCTCCATTTAATTCAACAACAACAACAACAACAACAACAACAACAACAACAACAACAAAGTAGAATTGAATGAGGGGAGCAGCATCTTCAACTTCAAGACAGATTTTGGACCTCAATTTTGTATGACCGCCCTGTGGTAAATTGGCTCAATGTGCAGCTACCACCAAGTCAACAGTAACTGTTGTTTGGCTTAAGATTGAGAAATACGTCGTAATATATATTACTCATTATGCCACGCAAGATTAGGCTCAGTGGACTGATCATCTGCCTATTTTCATTTCTTGTGATCCAGAGGTTTTCCCATCTCCTTAGAGTTGGATCCCGACACTGCTAGGGCGATATGAAGCGATATGGATAATAACACAAAACAAAACAGATTTTGTATGAGATTGTCCGCAGTTGTGGTCTGTTCCGACACTTCTAAGAAGTCATCAGTAGGAGAAGACCACAGTTGGAGCCTTTAAAAAAAGCACAGGCTTGAGTTATTGAAAAAAAAATACGGCACTGTTTTAATATGTATCTGGCATAAGCAAAAAAAAAAAAAAAAAAGGGCAGGAAGTTAGCAGAGGTTATAATTGCAGCAGAAGAAGAAAGAAGAAGAAGAAGAAGAAGAAGAAGAAGAAGAAGAAGGAGAAGAAGAAGAAGAAGAAGAAGAAGAAGAAGAAGA
>JBCIKM010096242.1:0-14518 GCA_039654465.1 Melibe viridis | reverse complement strand
GATAAATAGATAGATAGATAGATAGATAGATAGATAGATGGATGGATGGATGGATGGATGGATGGATGGATGGATGGGTGGAGGGTTTGTTTGTTAATTGGAGGTTTTAGCGGCCCACGACACATAGGAGTCATAGAGGAGCCCAGAGGAAAGTAAGATGATAGAATTAGTTCAAAGAGGGAACAGATCACACCACAAACAGCAGAGAGATTATTTACACTGAAAAGTAAATAACATCTCTCCAAACACATATTATATCAACACCATAGAGAGATGATTTACAATGACAAAAGATATATCTCCTTACAAAAATAACCAATGGCCATCTCTCATTACAATTATGATTCAGAAAGACTCAGGATCCTTGGACCCCTTTTGTGTACAAAAGGACTCAGTACATTTAACTTTTGACCCTGGAGTTGTGTACCAAAAGGTATGAAATAAGGGATGCCCACTGAGTTGCAAACAAGACGACAAAAACAGCATATCACAGAAAAGGGGAAAAAGTAAGACAATAGTTCAGTCTAAAAGATAAATAGAGGTAGAGAGAAAGACAGAAATTGTGAAATGGAGAGAGGGAATGAGAGTGGAGAAATAGAAATTTTCAGTTGAGGTATGAAGTTAAATTCAAAAGAATGCTTTTTTAAGTCAAGAAAACTAAGAAACTAACACAATCAGAAGTGCATAGAAACATCTTTAAGTGATATATATTTCATGGGAACCTTATTTACAAAGAGGATGAATTAAAAATATAAGCCATTCATGGGAAAGAGTTAATATAAAAAAAAAAAAAAAAAAGACAAAGACATCTGAGCCACAAGGAGGAAAATTTTTACAGCCAGAAATTAATTAAGTTTACATATAAAGGACACATCATTCATACACAATATTTCCCCTTCTAAATTAAAGAAACATTTATAAATAAAAATTTCTTGCAATGAAATGACGTAAAATTTTAGACTTTTAAATATAAAGAAAAATGATCAATCAAGGACAAATGTGAAAAGAAAAAAAAAAAGAATACTTTCCCTTCCATTTTCAAATCTTTTGAGTACAGATGGATAACATGATATTTTACAATGAAGTTGACCATTTCAACAGAATAAGTTTATGTACAATTATAAATTACAAAGTATTTATTGGGGACAGTGACTGGTGATCAAACCCACAATTTGCTGCCTACAAAATGAAATACCAAACACGGTGTTCCGATAAAAACAAGAAGCCGTTCGCAACTTGAACTCTTAAAATCATAATAATTATAATCCTCCTAGAAAAATTACATGAGGAAGATAACAAAAATATGAGTTAGACCTAATACAATGTAATAGAATAGGAGGGAGACAAAAATAAAGACAATCTTCTCAGTGTTAAATTTTGAAAGGTTTGTTTGTTTGTTTGTTTATTGGTTGTTTTAGGGCCCCACGACACACAAAGATCATAAAGGAGGGCAGAGGAAAGTAAGTTTTGTGTTTTGTTCTATTATTCATTTCCCTTCACACCACCTTAGCAGTGTTGGGCAAAACTCTGGATCAAGGAAATGAAGACAGGCAGATGATCAGTCTACCTTGTCTAATCTTGCCGGGCATAATGAGCAATACATAAGGGGTATTGCTCAATCTTCCGCCAAACAATAGTTGCTGTTGCCTTGGTGGTATCTGCTCATTGAAGGAGACCAATGAGCCGATTTACCACAGGGCTAGGACAGTAAAGTGATATAATTAGTTCAAAGCTGAACAGATCAAACCACAAACAGCAGAGAGATGATTTACACTAAAAATAAATATCATCTCTCAAAACACATATATCGACACCACTGAGAGATGATTTACAATCATAAAAACATATCACCTCTCCCTACAAAAATAACCAATGGCCATCACCCATAAGAGCATTATGGTCAAGGAAGAACCAGGATCTTTAAACCCCCTTTGTGTACTAAAGTACTCAGTACGTTTAACTTGTGACTCTGGAGAAACAGAAGTGGAAGTGCCCATCAGGGACACAATTTGAAAGGTAAGCAATGATCTAAACATACGACTTAACTCAAATGAAATACTCTTGGTGTGACCAGATGCTTAACTTGATAGGTATGAAGCAAGATATTCAAAAGATCCCTTGGAGAATTTTAAAGTCAAGAGATATAAAAATGCATAACAATGCAAGCTGTCATTGTCAGTGAGAAGATTGCTTACATGAAAGAATATGTAATATGTGAAAATAAGTACTGAATTGCAAATTTCACTCTTTTGATTTACGCCATTAATTTAATTATTGGTTTTTCCTAATGTTAGAAGTCCTTAAGTCTCCTAGTAGACTTAAATAAGATGCCCTTTATGATGGAGTAAAATATTTCTTTAATAGACAACGCATTGTAATTATCTTCATATGCTTAATTTTCCAGTTTCTAAATTTCTAGTCGTTTTATGAAGTGGAGATCACAGCATGCCCTCATGGTTATTCATTTCTCTTCTGTTCTTGCTTTTTTCTCTAAATAATAGAAACACATTTTAACAATGAAATTTTTTAACCTTTATGTTTTGTTTGCACAAACTATGCAATGAAACTTACCAGAATATAGGAAAGTAAAAAATAAACTCAGCATTAGGTCACAGCTCTGATAGTACTTATCGTCTTTACTTTTCGTCCTTCGGTTGTAATAATGTAAATCAATTTCCAGAAAAAAAGAATTTCCAAGAGCCTTCGAGACCTATCCAAGCTTTTGATTTTGTTTAATGAATGACTTCCATCTTCCTCTACGTTCCGCTGATGTACATCAATGGCTGCGGTTCTATTATCAGCAAAGTCCAATCCTCAAAAATTCCTCAGCTCTCCCTTCTCAAAAGTTTCTCATCTAGTGCTGTGGGGGGTAAGCCACAATCTCAATCTCTTACTTTGGCTGTCATTGTCATAGCAGGTGCAGTACATCACGACATGAGCTGGGTTTTCATATTTTCCACTATACAGGAGCAATCACAATTTGATTCTAATGCCCAGTGATCTGCCTGAGTGTTTGTGTGTGTCTCTGAGGATTTGAAAAAAAATTTTTTTTAATTCTTTCATATTGTTTTAAGGTCTAGTTCAGAAGCCATTCTTGTTTCAGGAAATCGGGTCACGAGACATAAAATGAAAATCAAACTAACAAAAATATTAAAAATTAGACCAAAAACAAAATATAGCTTTAAAAAAAAAAACACACATCAAGATATTACAGGAGAGCACATGTATGTACATTTCATAATATCTTACTTATGAACAACACCAACTGAATTGTTGTCTTTTACATTTTATAAAAATGAGTAAAAATTCACTGCACACAATGATAATGAGGGCTTGCTCACATTGTCAGAAATCATACTAACCCATTTCAATTCACTCACCTTTAATTTAAGCCTTTCATACTTGATAGTTACATTATGTACATGACAAATTTAATCACAATAATGTTTTAATTTTTTTTAGCCTTAAATACCATATAGTAAGCAGTTCTTCCTTTTCTTATTGAAATGAGATTTTGTTATATAAACCAACAATCACTCTATAAAATGTCAGCCTCTGGTTGTAGACAAAAAAAAAAAAAAAAAAAGATCTCTAACTGAAGGCTCAATTCACTATTCACTTAATAAACTCAAATAGATCAAGCATTGATATGTAAACTAGACCAGAGTTTCTTCCCTTTCAATTGATCACAAAGTGGCATGATAAATCCAAACATGTAGTAACATCTCAAAAGATAGTAGATTGTTTGTTTGTTTGTTTAAGGGCACCACTAAACACGAGGGTCGTAGCGCTATCCACGAGGCAAGCGAGTTGATGGGTGAGTTAAAAGAATAGACAGGCTTCCATCCTGCCCAAGCCAAGACAGATTCTCACACAGAGATGATTTACAAGGGTGGTGGTGGGGGGGGGGGAACATATCATCTCTCGCACATTTCAAAAAGAGAAGATTTACAGGGGGGGGAAAATTACCATCCTCCACAAACAAGCAGGCACAACAGGCAGGTCAAAGACTACATAGCTGAACACAAATTAACAACGTGTGAGTTTGTGAACAAAAGCAATGGCAAGAGTAACAGAAACAGTAAGAGGATAGATCTGGCTAAAAGAAAAGGAACAGAAGTAGAGGCTACCGAAAGAGAAGTTCTGGCAAAACTGCATAGAGGCAGGAAAAATACATTAACCAATATTAAGGGAATTATCTTTAAAAAAATAAAATTATAATAAAACCAAGTTTCCCGATTCAAGAAAAATTTTACAATATAAAATTTTCAATATATTCATCATATTTGAATTTTATAATTGCAAGCAAAATGTGAATACATCAAGCTTATATTTCACACATTATGAATTGTTCTCATAAGATAATGATGAAAATTATACTGATGATAATGACCTTGGAGGTGGCAGTGATGTTGGTGGTGGTGGTGGTGGTGGTGGTGGTTATGATGATGATGATGATGATGATGATGATGATGATGATGATGATGGTAATGGTGATAGTTGATAGTGGTACACAATGATGACAAGAAAATGATGAAGATGATGATAAGGTGGGGTAAGAGATAGATGGTGGTGGTGGTTGTAATGGTGACAACTAAGATGATGATTAGCAGGGGGGAGGAGGAGGAGGAGGAGGAGGAGGAAGAGGAAGAGGAAGAGGAGGAGGAGGAGGAGGAGGAGGAGGAGGAGGAGGAGGAGAATAGAGATGAAAAAGAAAGCTTGCTGAAAATGATTACATAAAAATCATTAAATTAACAATAAGTGGTTTGACAAAATTACAAGTTATGTTAAAATCAACAAATCTGTGCATATATAATTAAGACATAAGTTGGGGAAGTTTTTTTTGTTTTGTTTGGGTTTTTTTTTTGGTTTTTTTAAAAACGAATCAAGAGAGTTTTGATTTCAAAGATAAATGAAAAGGGAAATCTTATGGAACAGTCAATGTTGGCAAAATGAAAGGTATATGTACACAGGATTAATAATAGTCAACTTAAATTGGGAAGAGGAAAGTGAAAAGAGTTGGGAAAAAGTCTTAATAGGGTGATAGGATGAAAGTTCAATTTGACAGAAATATCAGAGATCCTTTCAAAGGCTAAAATATTGTTAAGGTTGAGTGTAAAAAATGGTGGCTGGAGATAAAGCGGTCTTTGCAACCTATTTTGTTTGTTTGTTTATTTCACAACACATGAGGGTCATAGAGGAGCCCAGAGGAAAGCAAGATGATAGAATTAGTTCAGAGAGGGAAGAGATCAAACCACAAATGTCGGAGTCACTGTGACTTTAATAAAGTGCATGTAAAGACATGGGTATCTATGTTAGTCTGTTGTATTCCAATTTCACTTTAAAACTGCATTCCACATAGGAGGAATAGAGACCAAAGAATAAGCAAAAGAGAGACTGAAGTACCTACAAATTCTTTTTGTTTGTTGATTTTCAGACCCTGTGACACACAAGGGTCATAGTGGCGCCCAAGAGGAAAGCAAGATGATAGATTAGTTATTTGAGCAGATCGGCTTTGATCCTGCTGAAGATGTTTCCACAGAGAGATGATATCTCTAACAGACATCTACCAGAGAGATTATTTACAAGGAAAAAAAAAAGTATCATCCCCCACAGACAAGAGTGAGCGCATACACAAAGGCACAACAGGCAGGGCCTTTCTAGCAGAGCACAAAATATCAGTGTCAGTGTGTGTGAAATACAGTACTGGAGAGAGTGCCAGAAAAAATGAAAATGAGATAAAAGAGAGAAAAACAGAAGTAGAGGAAGTTGTGAGGGACAGAATGGGACCCATGCTGGGGTCAGCTCAGCCAATAGGGCTTCGACAGCCAATTCTTTCAAAAGACAAGACTCTGTTTCTCATGTTCAGTAACACGTTGACATGAAGAATAAAGACAACAACAACAACAAAATTTTTTTAAATCATCAATCATCATCATTGTGACATCAAATTCAAAAATTTCTGCTGAGCTGACATTAATGAGTTATAAAACTATTGCACTGGTTGTGATTCCATAACACTACACTAATCTGAGAAAACCTGAATATACAGCAAAAGATGACCAGTAATTCAGATCCCATTTCAGCCTGGACACATCTAATATGCCAATCAAACCATTCACAAAATTCAACATTTAAGAAATACAAACATTATTGCATATAGAAGAAACCCACCCAAGCTGTAACGCAAAGAACATTTTTATAAAAATCTGATTAAAAACAGTACATTACTTGGGCTTCAATTCTGTGGGATGGAGCATGAAGAGGTTGCTACAATCATTAAAAATAATACTGCATCCATACTAAAAATCTTACAAAGTATGAAAAATTTTCTCTCACTTTTAACAAACCATACGGATTGAGAGAATTGCACAACTTTCATTTCACAGAATAGAAAATGGCCAAGAGCAAATGAAGAGAACTCAGAAAAAAAAAAAAAAAAAAAAAAAAAAAAAATATATATATACAAGTAATCCTAAGAATTTCTTACTTAACAGCAGGCTATCACACTTTGCTGACTGAAGAGAAGCTATTGGGGCAATGATATAATCAGGGTTTTAATGAAAACAAACATGCAAGCTTGCAAATGGTCAGAGTCTACAATGACCAGACTCCAGACGTCTACATCTGGAGGTTGTAGAGGGTTTGCTACAACAATACCTGAAAGGAATGTTTGTAAGGTTTTCTATAATAATTGCTATATCAAACACTTAAAACCTGGGAAACACCGCAGAGTATGAACATCTTTACAAACTTGCTGCTGCAGCATTATGTTGTCAAAATAAGATAAAGATAATCTTTTGTCATTAAAAAGGAATGCCTCAACAGGGGCAAGAAAAGTTTCCATTATTTGCAGCCAGGGAGAAAAAAACCGTAAAACTATAGGAGTTATTCAAAAAGTAGTCACCAATAGTTGACCCTTCGTCTGATATCATATTTTACAAGCCTGTTACTTTTACCAGAAATAAAAAGCTTTCTTACTTACAAAGAAGTTATTTCAAAGAAAAAAAGCATACATTTTTAAAAACCCACAAAAAATGTCAGAAGCTACCAATATAATCAAGCGCCAGAGAAGCCCAATGAATATCCAGGATTATCTACCATCATTTTTCGGAAAAAAATATTAACTTCCTCTCAACAGCTTTGTTAGTTTGTTAATTGGCAGTTTTTGGGCTGCTCCATATCTTACTTATCTCATTTAACGAAGAGTAACACAAGGTTTAAGCTGATGCAGAGAAGCTTAGAATTTTTAGTTTATGGTTATTAGTACTTGGCAAGCACTTAATAAAACATTATTTTTTTTTTTCCACATTAAAAGTAACTGACTCTACTAACTAGTTTGTTGCTCCCTGTCACACTCCAATAATTGAAAGCAACAGTGTCAATGAAGCCAAAGGCAAAAATTCCCACAGTAGAAAGAATATTCTTTCAAATATCAACCTTCATAAAACTCAGCATAGAATTTCCCTGACTGATGCAATAAGTAGGGAGGAGACCATACTAAAGATATATATATTAAAAAAAAAAAAGGGAAAGCACCAAAGCATAACATGATTTCAAAACATTTTGCCATGTATATGAGGGAATAAGTGAATTTTTTTTTAAAAATGAGATCATTTAAGCATTAAAAAAACAAAACTCGATATAGTTAGAAAACATGAAAAAAAAAACAAATGAGAAGGAAACCTGCAGTGAAGCAAACCGAACTAAAAATAAATATGACAAAAATGTAACATATGACTATTTTATTATGTTCTTTTGTTTGTTTTAAGAGACAGAGAAATCTGAAAAAGACTTATCAACTTGGGAAAAGGTTTGAGGACAGTTTTAGATAAAACATCACCCATGTCCAACAAAAAAAGGGAAAGAAACAGAGCAAAGGTATCAAGGTATCAATCTGTTTGTTTGTTTGTTTGTCTGGGTATTTTTGTTTGTTTGTTCAGATTGGGACACTGTTAAGAACAAACACAAAGAACTCCATGATCTTAAATCAAAAGTAGAGGTGAGGGCTGCAAAGAGTGAAGGGGAATTCAAAAGGAGGATCAAAGAAGTTGCCCTGCTGTCCTCATTGGTCAATAAAAATAAGGAAAGGTAATCTGTCATCTGTGTCATCAAGTGTTTCAGGAATTCCTTTTCCCTTTTCCCCTACTTCAAAACAGCAAGTCTTTAAGGCCTTGCAGCATTTGACTTGAAGAATAGTAACTCCCTGTGTGTCGGATCAAAATAACGTCTCTGACAGACTTGAAAGGGACTTTCGATTGACTGATCAGAGACTACAGTGTTATCCCTGCAAAGTAATTTGATGCAAACTGTACCGTCACAGCCCTTGAACTCACAGACCACCCTCCTCTTGAGGAACTCTTTGTTTAAATTTCTAAAAAAAAACAATCTAGGCTAAATTTCTTCAGTAATATAGCAGCCAACTTTTCAGAGAGCAAAATAGAACACCCAGACCTGACTCAGTCACTTAGACAAAAAACATCCTCCCAATGACCCGTCCAAAGCTAGAAGTTGTCGTTCCCCTTCCCAATCCCTTTCTACAATCTGCAGGGACAGAAGCGTAATGTTCATCCACTATGCAAAAATAAAGAAGTTAGTATGACAAAGCAGCAATTTTTTTTCTCAATAACCAACAACTTTGAAGCCGATTAGTAACCTGCACCAATGCTTTGTTTCAATACTGTGCACAGGGTGTGGGACGTGGTTTTGGGGTTGTTTTTTTTTTTTCGTTTGGTTTTTGTATTGTTTTTCATTTAAGTCCCTTGTGGGTCAAATCATAACAGTTACCATTTTATTGTGGCAGTTGGCCGCCATACATTAATAATAGACAGCATTAAAAAAAGAACAACCCCATGGTACAGAAGTCATCAACATTTACATCAACTTTTGTTCACTTCATCCTTGATGGCTATGTGAACTTGGAGGAAAAAAAATAAAGCATGAATAAAAAAGATATTTCTCCCCAGTGTAAAATACAAGAATACTCTGAATAATGGTCAGGCTATGTGAACCAAATTACAGTTACAACAACCAGATTTTCATGACATGATAAAAAGCTGTATCAAATCAAAGAAGTACAAAAAAAAGTTGATAAAAACACTAAAAATGAATCTGAAAAACTTGAATAAATAACTGTTCACTATCAAGGCGGAAATCTTGCTTTCAGTCTCTTCCACAAAGACCAACCATCTTGAGAGGAAAAGAAAATACATGTCTTTTTCACTACCCAAAGTACCCAGTGGAGAGCCAGATAAGACCCGGAAGTGGGGATGGCTGGGCCACACACTGCGTAAGCCTGTATCCAGTGTGGGAAAAGGAAGAGGGGCCGCCTGCACATCACCTGGAGACAGTCCACAGAGGTAGAGGCGTCCTAATAGGGCTACTCCTAGGGCCAGCTGGAGGACACAGCTCCGAGCAGGCAGAGATGGAGGATGCGTGCAATGACTTGTGCTCTGAGATGAGCCCAAGGGATTGAGCTGGAAAGTACCTTGTCAAATTTGAGAACACTACCCAGCTTCTTGGTATCCACATATTATCCTTTGTCCTTTGAAGTTCAATATTTACACTGCAGTTTTACAACAGATGAAATGGATGAAGCCATGAAATCATTAGCTGGACGTGAACCAAATAGGAGGCCACACTATTGACCTTGAGATACATGTCTGCTGTTTCAGCCTGGCAAGACTACGAGGGAGAGGCTTCTTTCACAGGGTCTTTGGGCCTAGATGCCAGTATGACTTCTGTTATCTTCTCAGGCGTTGGACCCCACCTTGCAAATCCAGCGTCATTTTGGAGGAAGACCATCAGTGTCCCAAAGGCTGCTTTTGATGACATCTCATTCCTACAGAGTAAAACACACACACAAAAAGAGAAGTAAATAAATCTGAAAATCTTCCACTGTAACTTAAAATGTCACAGAGTCACAGAGAAACAACCATCAAGCAACTGAAGGAGAAATAAAAATTAACAAAAGAGTGTGAATAAAATGACCCATAGTTACATCCCAAATGAGCCTGGGGACTGGCAGAAAATATCAGATCCCAAGGGAATTCAGAGGATAAAAGTTTATGCTATCTTTGAATAAGTAAGCGACATTAATATCCCAATAAAACAAAAAGTAAATCCATCAAAATATTATTATAAAAAGTAGTGATCAGCAGCGAGTAGTAGGAAGCAAAATACAGTTATAGCAATAGCAGCAGTCCTCATTACTGTGGTAGAAGAAGAAAATGAAGAAAAGAGGAGCAGGCATTGGTAATAGTGTCTATACTATTTGCTATTCATTTACTGTGGTAGAGGAAGAAATGGTAGAAGTGGGAGTAATGCCAGTACTTAGTCCTGGAGAAGCTTTCTTTGTTATTCTATCAAAGGGATAAATGATGCATGCCAAGAAAAAGCCCTGAATATCATTCTATCTAATAACATACAAAGTACTCTGGAACAAGTTCCTGAATTTCCAAATTTCTTCTCCAAATTATAGGAAATTATACAAATTGCAATTAAGGCTCGAAGCTAATCAAAAGATAAATAATCATAATTTTTAAAAAGCCCAACACTTAAAATGAACAGTCAAAGATCAACTACTCACTTGGCAACAGGCAAGTGCTGAAAGCCATGTCTGTACTCATGTTCATATGCAGGACATGTGAACTGTTTCTTGTTGAACCTAGACAATTACACACATGGAAAAGTTCAGTAAAATTAAAGTTTGAGTCACTTTTAACCCTTCCTATCCTTTCTTCTTCCTCTGATGCAATGTAAAGTGATAAATGCTAGTAATGCAAACTGTCACTGGCTCTGATACTCCAAAGTCAGTACATCATGAATTTTTAAGCAGTGGGGTGCTAAAAAGTTCTTTTTATTAAGTTTGAGATTTAACTATTCTTTATTTTTTTGTTTTATGTATGCACCAACCAAAAAAGATATCATTTTCATCTTTTCCAGGCAACAAATCAAATCAACACAAATGGAACCCAACTGCAACTTACTTGCTGCTCTCCAACCTTATAAGAGCCTCTGTTGGCGGGTCCCGCCAATCTGGGATGCAGACAATGAAGGACAACGGTTCATTGGTCTCACTCAGCAAACTCTCCAGGTGGTCCACCATAGCCTCCATCAGCTCATCCGAGAAAGGCGGGTTGGCCTCAAAGGACCCGCTGGTGGGGTGGAAATCTAACAACGGCCTGGAACAAGAAGATAATAATAATAATAATAATAATAATAATAATAATGATGATAATAATAATAATAATACTAATAATAATAATAATAATAATAATAATACTAATAATAATAATAATAATAATAATAATAAAAATAACAAATAATAATGATAATAATAATGATAATAATAATTATAATAATAATAATAATGATAATAATAATAATAATAATAATAATAATAATAATAACAAAAAGAATAATAATAATAACAAAAAGAATAATAATAATGATAATAATAATAATGTGAGATTTATATTGCACCGAAATCCATTACAAATGCTCAGCAGCGCATTACAAACATCAAAACCATTCATACAACCTAATTCAGTTATCAAAGTAAAGAATTCTTCTACCATTGCTCTGAGACTGACAGAGTAAAGAAAAAATAACCATTATATACGAATTAATTGATACAATGAGTTTTGACATTTTTATTCTTTCCACTTCACATTGAGCAACAGAAAAATACCCTCCTATTCAACAATACTCGCATACACTCATAAATACACCCACAAACGAAATCATGCCTAGATCAGATGAAAAAAGCCTACGTCTTATTCTCTGTGCTGTAATGATCCTGACTGATATAAAGCATTTCTGATATCAAAACAAAATTTTAAAAATAATTTAATAAAAAATTTACACCTTTGGAATGTTCCAAGCTGTTCTGTATATCATTGCTCTACTGTCTATGTCTGATACATTTGAGGGGTCAAATACATATTTATATTCTTTTTCTTTAAATGTTTCTTTAACCATCATCAATAAAAATCATAAGAAAACAAATTTCAATTCAGCTCACAAGTCCTGTAAAGTCAGCAATGCAGAAACACTCATCTCCACTTCAGTTGAAAGTACATGTGCCATGCAGAACGCAGGGGCATCGAAGTGAGTAGGTTTATTACTCAGGGCACTTTTGACAAATATAATACTTAAGACTCTTACAATAATTAGCCCCTCTAAGTTTAAGAAACGAAAAAACTGATGAAAAACTGCTTACCCCCTTGACCCGAAGTAGCCATCTGTGTCTGGGAAAGCAGAACAGTACTGCCTGAAGTAACAGTTGAAAGGAGATGCAAAGCATTCAAACGTCACCCCAAACACTCGATGAAAACATTCCATCATGGCTGGTGTGAGAGCACCTTGGTTACTTTTGCCTTCATTTGATGTTAACCCGAAGTACGACTGATTCAGAAGAAAAAATTAAATCAAAGAATAACTGTATAGAAAACTGAGGAAATGAATGTGCAATATGAAGAGGTTGACAATGTGCAAATTTATAGATAAACTCAGTAGAATAGTAAGTCCAACATCAAATCAAAAACATCAAAATTTTTTACAGAAACCAATATATAACATTTTGAATAAAATAGATGAAAACAAAAGATCAATCTTCATAAATCATCGACATTGTCATTACCTGATATCTTTTCAACAAGCACCACACTCTTGCAAGGAAGTTGTCAAATTTGGGATCGTCCCTGCAGTTCAATCCATACAACTGCTCCTATTAAAAAAGAAATTTATAGGTCTTTGAAATTGAAAATCACTTGTCTCCTGCAATGTCAAAATTCTGAATAATTTACAATTCTACTTAGCAATGCTTATGAGTATTATTTTTTTTTTCTCACTTTCAGCTTTCACTGACTGCTGGTTGCTATAAAAATTGGTTAAAAAAAAAACATTTAAAAAAAACCCCAGAAAATTTAAGAAACAAAACATCCTGAATAAAAAAAAAGATAAATCAACAACATTCAGTTGAGAGCCACTAACCAATTTCCAGAAGTGTTCCACATTCATTTTCAAGGTGTCTCCTTTGTAACGAAGCTGAGCCACATCGCTTTCGATGACCCTTTCCACCACGGGTAGACGGGGAGATGGAATGCTGAGCTGCACAGCATAACAGTAGGTCAACTTGGGCGTTGCTGGTTCAGGATAAGCCTGGCCTTCTGGCATAGGCAAACAAATACATATATTATATATATATAAAATAGTATGAAGAGACGTGGAGGATATTCACTAGAAATAAAGAAGGGCATTGAATTCATCCAGTAATCAAGGGCATTGAATTGATTCAATAATCAATTGTAAACATTCTTTGCATAATTTGCCCCACAAAAAATCTCAGGCTTATCAATGCTCTGAATCAAAATCTTTGTTAACCCTTCTTTGCATATTTTTGTCTGTTTAAAAAGAAATTTCAAACATTATAAATATTTCATAACTTTAACAAGGTTTTTAATTAATTTTTATTGACGAAGAAAGATGCCATCTGCGCTTGGAGTCACAGCACACAAATTGACAAGACTCAACCTCAGTGAGTCAAAATTTTACACTCACCTGCGATGCTGTGCTCCTTGAACACTTCTGTTGATTTTTCAGCTATTCTTTGAACACTTTCACATGACATTTTGTATAACTTGGTACATATTCCTCGCACAGATTCTTCTGCTGCTTCATAGAGTTTAGGCTGGCATTGTCTTTTTAAATGAGTCAATCGTTCCTGGAAATGGATATAACAAAAAAAAAAAAAGAATATACATATGGGGAAAGAATTTCCCCTTTACGTGTAAAGAAATCCTTTTAAAAAAAAAAAAAAAAAAAAAAAAAATCATATAGAACCTTAAGTAGGCTACTTGGAAGCCAAACTGTGCAACATCAAAATTGAGAGATCTTGCAGGAAAAAATTCCACTATGCTTTAATTTTAATACCTGATCAAAGATCAAAGATTGGAGAAAGTCGCTGTATTGGATTCCAAACAGCAGATTTACAGATTTGTTTCAGTAAAAATTATGTTACGAATTTTCTAACTAAGAATCTGCAACTCTCCTAATTCAGTTATTGTTTTCCCTAATTACATAAATGAAATTAAAAAACATCCAAAATGAAAATGTTTTGAAAAACCAACGTATCAATCATTGACTATTTATGTAAGAATTGCTTTTTGTCTTTGTGACTTTTGACTGACCAAGCTCTTATAAGTCATTTACCATTTTAAATCAGATTATAAAACCAAATGCCTCTTTATGTCACTACTTTCTCTCTTTACTTTTTAATTTACCAACATAAAATTTCAGAGCCTAAAAGTACCAACTAGTTGGCTGCCTTTTTTCGATTTGCAGTTTTTAAACCCAATAGTTGTAACATATGAAGCTTGACCCTTTTTCAATAAACAAAATCCCTCTTTTCTTCCTTTTACAGACCTGCCGTTCGAGTGAAAAAAAAATCAGTATGATCGCCTTGAAAAATCGGTATTTGAGGAAAAAAAATCGGTATAAAGCTAATTTTAAAGCG
>JBCIKM010096132.1:0-14518 GCA_039654465.1 Melibe viridis | reverse complement strand
CACACACACACACACACACACACACACACACACACACACACACACACACACACACACACACACACACAAAATTACCAAGTAAAAATTGCCGATAAAATTTACATTTCAAATTTATTAATTTTCAGAGAGAATAAGGAAGGCACAAGTCAGAACCGAACCCAAGTCCCCGCACATTCAACGTGCTATATCTTAACCACTGAGTCATGAGGTCGCAGGTGCAGAAAAAGTATTTTTAAACGATAGTAGACGATTGTTGATTCTAGACGGAATAAATAACTTGATGAGCAGTGAATATAAAATGATATTTATCAAAATAATTCCATTATCAAGGGAAAATCAGATTTTTGTCAAAGGGTCGAATAAGTACATGTAAACCCCTGGTTAAGTACAGCTAGACAAACCGCCTCATTGTACAAAGGACGTCTAGACTTAAGATCATGCGGTCCTTAAGTACGGCTAGCCACTTCATTTTGGGAAACTGATACACTTTTGGGCCTACATATGTTAAGGCGATGAAATGTAATACTAGGAAGGAATTCTATTTTGCAGACCTATAGGACAAAAATAAATTCCCAGGTTCAAATGAATCATGATATCGTGGCTTTGACTTTCTGACATTGACGGAGAGGAAATATTCCAACAATAAATATAACAAAACAAAACAAAACAAACAAACAGAAATACGATTATAAAATAAAACTGATATAAAATCGATTAATGTAAAGTAAGACCAACGACATGATTCTCGGATTTTCATTGGTAGTTTCATTTCCAAAACAACAGCGGGTTTTATTCGAAACGTGTTGTGAGGATTACCCTACCGTGTATTTTATTATTTTCAGGTAATAAGCATTCTGTTAAATTCCATAAACTTATCTTCTCTTACCATTCAATAAGCACGCTTTTTATTGCTGTTATTGATGTGAAAGTGTAATTGTAATTTATTCAAATTCAACATCTGAACACGGAAGGGGGAGTGGTTGTCTGTTGCAATCAACGTTGACAGAGAACAATGTTGGACTCGATAATCGTAGGGGTTAGGTTGTTTTGTTGCTGTTTTTTTCTGTCTCAAATTAATTTTCAAAAAGGCAGAAATTAATTCACTGTACTGAAGGTAGCTCACACTAGGTTTGACAATGCAAAAGGCAATAATAACCCACGGCTCTCAACCGTTTTTAACTGTGCCACTGTTTCCTTTTCTGAACTCCATTCACACAACTTTTACTTTACCAGAACATCATAGTTTTGTCTCAAGAAAGGATGAATCATGATACATAACAGTTAAAACTGCCTTTTTGGATCTTAAAATTTTTAAAAGAGTGCATGTTATAATCTGCTGAACCCAGTTAAAATTTTCAGAGTGGTTCTTGACAACCGGTGACAACCCCCCCCCCCCCCCTTTTTTTAAACCACTCCATTTTTCTCACTGTACAACTACTATTACACAAATAATGGTATATTTAAATCTTTTTTCTAAAAAAATTTACAAATTTGAGCTAGAAACGACTGATATTTACGCATTCAGCAAGCAAAAATGTGTAAGAGGGCATCAATCAAGTGTGGTAAATGGCAAAAAAGGCTGTCCTTATTCGCAACACCCTTTTCCGATGTTAGAGAAATTCATATATAGGATAATTTCCAACTTAAACGACACAGAAAGTAAAAATCTATCACTATTGAAGTGTTTTGTCACAAAATATAATGGTGCAAATAACTGCAAACTTTAAATGTATTCATGAGCATATTAACTGTCTATGAATTTTTATTCACTTTATTGTGACAGATTGAACTTATGACAAAATGACAGACGACAAGGCAAAAGTGATACCTGTGAAAGTAGCCCTTAGGATACGACCATTGATTGAAAGAGAAATAGATGATGGCTGTCAATCTTGTATTCGCACTGTGTCAGGAGAACCTCAAGTGATTTTGGGCCAAGATAGAGCTTTCACCTATGATTATGTTTTTGGTGCAGTGGACCCACAAAGTGAAGTATATGCAAAAATATCACAGGATTTGATAAAAAGTGTTTTTAAAGGTTAGTTCATTTCTTTGAGATGATTTGTATACAATTATGGTAAAATTTAGTCACTATTCTCACCCGGCCCTTCTGGTAAATTGGCAAACAAGCCGCAATGCAGTAACTAATTCACTTGCCTATATAGTTGACTTCACTTATTTTTACCAACTTTCACTCTCTCTGAGTTCCCCACTCTGAATCTCACTTCATGTCCTAAAACAGTCACCTTGATTATATTTCTTTCTCTATATGTGCCAAAACTGGGTGTGAATAGTGAGTCATGGGATATTCTCACCCCCGATGAGAAGAAACGCAACCTTCTCATAATCTTTTTTTAATCTTTTATAACCATCCTATTTATAGAACAAGATGATTTTAATATATGATGTCTTGTGCTGTTTTTTAATAAGACTTCAGATCAATGAATTTTAAAAAATTAATACCTCTAAGAAAGCTCTTGCTTCACTCTTTTTTAGTTGTTATTTGCATGTCTACTTTTCAAATTCTCAAGTTGATAAACCCACTTTTCGGAGATAGGTGTAAATCTGAACCTTGAGATGATCGTTAATTGTGACACCTAGAAGCAGAATTTGCAACAATATTTATTAAAACTACCTGTTGCATTTTTTTTTTTTTTTATTGTTAAAGACTATTTTATTCGTTCTGTTAACAGGCATCAATGCTACCATTTTAGCTTATGGACAAACTGGTAGTGGAAAGACATTCACAATGGGAGGCTGTTATGAGTCATCTTTATCAGGGGATGAAGGACAAATGGGAATTATCCCACGTGTTTTAAAGGATATATTCCGTGGAGTTGAAGAGCGTCAGAATAATGAATTTTCAATTCGTGTTTCATATATGGAGGTAAGATTGTGTGCTTTCTGCAAATTGGTCTTGTCAGATTTTTTCAGATCATGATAGAAATCTCAACGTATGCACAATACATAAAACTAATTTTTTTGCTTCTCTTTAATGTTGTTTGTATTTCAGAAGGTTAATATTAAAGAAAAGTATTTGTTGTAGTTTAATAAAGTTTACAAAATATTTATATGTTCATTTATATTATAGAATTTGTGTAGCTCATATCTACCTGGGTACTCTATGGCCTTTACAATACCATTACATCCCTGGCAGAAATGAGCATATAATATGCGCCTGTCAGGTTTGTACCAATTTTTGGTACAGAGAGACACTGTTTTCTACAACCAGTGGGACCTACGAGCTTTACAGCCGTCTTCTCCGATAGGTAAGTGTAGGGATTAATTTGGAATTTTGCCTGGACAGCAGCTTTGCAGCCTTCTCTTTTCAATTTCTAACTGCTAAGGGTTCACATGCACCCGGGACCTTTTATTTTATTGTTCATCTCTGATATGACTATATGCTCAATCCCACCTACTTATGATCAGGGAGTGGCTTCTGGCCAGAAAAACAGCCCATAATTTTTGCTTTTCATGGGACTCTAACTGGACGCTTTTCGATTTGAGAGGTTTTTGAACCTCTGTGCCACCTGGGAAAGGCAATCAACTAGAATTGGCCTTTCAGGAATTCAATCAAGTTTTTACCTTTCTTTTTTCACTTTCTTTCTTTCAGATTTATAATGAAGAAGTCTTTGATTTACTGTGTGCACCAAATCAACGCGATGCTTTGTCCATTAAAGAAGAAGGAAATGGAGGAATCAAGGTTGGTCCTATCTATAATTTATTCTCTCTCTCTCTCTCTCTCTCTCTCTATATTTCTCTCTCTATCTATCTCTCTATCTTTCTCTCTCTCTTTCTCTCTCTCTCTTTCTCTCTCTCTCTCTCTCTCTCTACCTCCCTCTCTCTCTCTCTCTTTTATATATATATATATTTTTTTCTTCTTTTAAGAAGGCAAGGAAGATGGCTTCATGCTTGAAATTTCTGAATTTGTTTCTTTCCTTTCTTTGTGAGTGTCTGGGTATCTAACATAATTTTTTGAAATGACAAAAATTTCTTTTGATTATTAATTTGTATTGAAGATAGTTTTGGTTTGATAGATTTTTTCCATTAACAATTGATATTTTGCCATGAGTTAACAACTGTAGTGGTTGTGAAAATTTTTTGTTTTAAGTTACGCTTATCAATCTTTACATTGAATTAATTTGTGCTCTTTCAGATCCCAGGACTTAGAGAGATAGAAGTCAAAGGATTCACAGAAACAATCAGCCTGTTGAGCTCTGGGTCTGTAGGGCGGACAACTGGTGCAACTGCCATGAATTCCACCTCAAGTCGATCACATGCAGTTTTTACCTTACATATGGAACAAAGAAACAAAGAAGATCTGTAGGTTATTTATATTTCATAGAACTTGTTTGTATAATTTTGTAACGACTCATATGATAGTCCAATTGTCTCTAGATTACTAGAATCCATTGTTTTTTTTGTTTTTTTTTCAAGCATTTAAAATTGTAACTAATAGAGCCAAACTGTTCAATGTGACATCACAAGTATTTGAGTTTTGGTAAAAGAATGAAATAAGGGTGGCTGAAATGAACGGTCAGGTATTTGTCCTTTTATTGGGGGCTGAGCTGAATTAATCTTTATTTACCAGCAGAGTGAATTTTGTTTTTTGTTTTTGTTTTTCAATTAAACATTCTTAACTATTTCAAGATAACAACTATTAGTTATCTCAAATCAGATTTTATTCAGATTTTTTTTATTCTAAAATTTTCTATCTTTCTTCAGGAATGATGTTGTTGGGATGAAATTTCAGCTTGTAGACTTGGCTGGTTCTGAGCGTTGTAAAAGGACAGGTGCAGAAGGAGATCGATTTAAAGAAGGTATTACACCTGACTTATTGTGTTGTTGTTTTTCACAGATTTTATTCACTACCTTTAAGGAGTCTTTCTCCTAAGTATGAGTGGCTTGAACAAAGATCCAAAACTTGATAATGAATGATGTGCAGAATTTTATCATTTTTTAAAGGTCAACCAGTTTTGGAAACTCTTTTGTTAACTTAACAGAGTAAATAATTCATACAAATCCTTACCTAATCAGGGCTCTGCTCACTGTCTTTTTCTTTACTTTTTTCTCCATATGGTTTTTTTTTTTTTCCCTCCTTTACTCTTGGACACTCTTTGTTTTCTGTCTTACTCTTTCCCTTTCTCTTCATCCTTTTTGTGCTGTTTCTTGGTTATTAAAATGAATAGAGGCTTTAGGGAAATAAATAGTTTGTCAATTAGCTTGCCTTAAGATTCATATGTATAAATTGTTTTTTGTTTTTTTTCTCTCTTTTTCTTATGAAGGAGTGAATATCAATAAAGGTCTCCTGGTGCTGGGCAATGTGATCTGTGCACTTGGAAAGAAACAAACACACATACCCTACAGAGACGCAAAATTGACAAGAATACTTCAAGGTAAATACAATGAGTTATTTAAAAAAATGTCTACAGGTTGTATGAGAAAGATTTATTTCTGACTTTAAATTCCTTTAGTTATCAGAAGAAGTTGCATTTTCTTTGTAATTTTTTTGGTGTCCATTAAGCAATTTCTATATTTAAAAACAAGAAAATATATACAAAGCAGAATGTGTATAGAATTATTTTTCTCTTTCAGATTCCCTTGGTGGCAACAGTCACACGCTAATGATTGCTTGCGTCAGTCCAGCTGATACCAACATAGAGGAAACCCTCAATACTTTGAGATATGCTGATAGGGCCAGGAAAATAAAGAACAAACCAATTATTAACAGGGATCCTCAAGCTGCTGAGATAATGAGACTGAAAATGCTGGTAAGAATTGTTGTAACACAGTGTTCAGTTATGGTCATTCGTACTTGGTTATGATGAGACCAGGAAGTTTTTCTCCTGTCATAAAAATTGTCCTATCATGTCACTGTTATGTGACAAGTTAATCAGTAATTTGATTTGTCACTGCTGCATCCTATTAAGTAAAGCTGTTTTCATCGGGCTGTATTGTATAAAATTGTTCAAATACAAATTATGTTTTTCTGTAAATTATTTCAGGTACAACAACTCCAGTGTCAGTTGATGGGAGGAGTGAGCTCCTCTTCATTGCAATCGGAGTAAGTTTTGAATTTAGCTTTTTGATCTTTTCCTTTATTCCGGCATGTTTTTTTGTGTACAGGGAAATAAATTCTTTAAACCAATAGAAACGACCCAGAGTTTCGTGTTATTTGTATTGTAGGATAATATAGTCATTTGTTCACAAAAGGCTATTTCAGGTAGATAGTCAATTTGGTTGTGAAGAAACTTAATAATAATTTTTTCTTCTTTTTTTTTTTTTAACACTCAGACCAAGCACAAGTAGTGTGATATCTACAATGGATACCAGTGCTGAAGAAATCAAAAAGCTTTCTGATGAAAATCAAAAGTTCAAAGAGGAAAACATACGACTTACTCATGAACTACATGAAAGCCTTCAAGAGAGAACTCGAATGATGGATAGCATGTTGACTCTCGAAGCAAGAATGGAAAAATTGAAAGACAATGTTGGGTATGTTGTTGACATTAAACACTGAGCTTTTTAAAAAAATTATCAAGTTGCTTCTCTTCTCTTTACTCTAGTACTAATAAAGAACTAGTTTTATGGTTTATCCACAATGATATAAAGTAATACAAAATCTACATTTTAAAGTTTGTTGTCTGGCCTACGGATATTATGGACCCTGTGAATTCTGATCGATTTTTTGCCACAAGCTACTCCTTTTGAATAAGTTTGCATGTCTTTGAATTAATCAATTATTTGTTTATTTTTTCACTGTATTATTGCCTTGTTGAACAAATCACACTTAAATTTATTTTATTTTTTTTGGTTCAGTTGTAATGTCAGGCAAGGCTGTGATGTTCAATGTATTTCCTTCAATGGGAAAGTCTAGACTTCAGTTTTGTCAATTTAAAATGGGCCTAAGCAAACATGATACAGATATAGTGTTGAAATGTACATTAAAAAGATTTTTCTTCATAGTATTCAGTACACACTCAAACATTCAATGTCTCGCTTTTATTTTTGTCTCAAAAATTGCCTGTAGCAGATACTAACTGATCAGATGTGCACTTTAACTTTATATTGCCTATTAAAAGCTTCTGTGGCTTATTTTGATATTATCAACTTTATTGTTTCTTCCCAGCATCGACATTGACCTTTTAAGCTCAAGCATGAATGCAGAAAACAATCCAAAAGTCAAAGCAGAACTTGAGAAACTTTGTAAATTGACTGAATCAATCAAAGAGGAAGAAGAGGTAGCATATTTTATCATGATATCCTTGATACTCATATTCTGTGTTCTGTTCCCCTCAATCCGTTTCTTTGTCTGGGTTTGGTTACTTTGTTCTGACCCCACAAACAGCCCTATAATAAAGGGTAAACAGACTACGTGCACAAACATTGTGAAATCTGGCATTAAAAAAAAATTGTTTTAAATTTATCAGTGGTTTCACTCTTACTCTTTCTGGCACTAAAGTAAAGGGAAGGATATCACTAAGAATCCCAGCTCTTGCTTTGATCCCTGATGAATAAAACAATTATGTGTGAAGAAAATGCTAGCAGATATAGCTGTGGTGCGATGTATTTCCTTGAGGATTTGATGAAATGGGTTTGTAGAGTCAATGAATGTCTGTTGCTGTCCCCAGTTGATAGTGATTTTTGCAAAAAAAAAACAACAGAACTTTAGTCACTGCCTGTGATAATTAAGCATTAATGAGCAGGTATAGCAGACTTGTCTTAATCAGTTTTATCTTCTTTTATAATTATTTTGTTTTACCAAAATGAGGTTTTTATTTTGCCTGTCATTTCTTATAAATCAAATCCATTCCTTTCCATCACCTTCATTTGGGTTCTGTATAAGCTTGTTTTTCTGTTTATTGGAAGTTTTAGGGCCCCACAACACATGAGGGTCATAGAGGAGTGGAGTAATATTTTGTTATTGTTATCCATAGGGACCTCTCAGTTTGCCTAACAGTTACTTGCACCTGCTTTGTTTAAAATTACACAATACCTTGTTTGAAATAGAAATGTATCTTTCAGATCATGGAGGATGATGAAAAGGAAAATCTAGAGGATGGGGACTCAAATGATGAAAAGGTAAGTTATGGTTGGAAATTCATTTACTGTACCGTACCTGTATAAAGATGTGCAAGACATTTTGAAAAAAAATTGAGCAAATGTTTTGTTTTTTTCTTGTCTAAAAAATTCTGCATTAAGTTGTGTTCTCTGACTGTTTGCTTAAACAGACACTTGTCTAAAAATCATCCGCTTGTATTACTCCCCGATAAAGAATTGAAATAGATTAAAAAAACTGAAAGAGATAAAAATGTGTGTTTTCACAAAAGCACTGAATGTTATCTAAGTTTTGTTTGAACTAAGTTTCAAAAAGGTACAATCACCTGTTTTTTTTACAGTGACGTTATATTTAAAGTGTGTTCAAAATCGAAAGATCTGGATTTTGATGCAAAATATGAAATAAACATCAAAGTGAACTCCTGTCCAAGTCCACTCAAATATGATGAGTAACGCATGCCATAGGCTCTCAACCTCAGGAGCAGCTTTTATATAGCCTCTGCCATTGTCTTTCAACTTCTCTAACTGGTGTTTTAATCCCCTCAGCTTATTTTGTAGCATTGCCACAACTTCTCATTTGTTGACTTAGAGGTAGCCAATGTTTCTCGCACATTAAGCAAACACCCTGTTTTTAACATAACCCAAGACGAGGTAGAAGTCAAGAGGGGTGATGCCAATTGACCTTGGAGACAAGGTGAATGGCCTGCATCTCCATCTGCGATAAGAAAGATGTTTTCACTTTTGGTACTTAACATATTATTTCAATTCTTTATCAGAATGAAACTGAACAAGAGTTCATTTTATTTTTCATTTCATTTCAGCGCCTTCATTTTTTTCCACTCTTTACAAATGACGTCACTGGAGAAAAACGGTCCATTGTTTATTTTTGATACTTAGTACTAACAAAACTTAAATGTTTCTCGCAAAAGGCCGGATTTTTTATCTTTTTTAGTTCTTTAGCTATTTCAATTTTTTGCCTCTTAATTTGATTTTTCTTCCATTGTCTTGTCAGGAAGACTTTGTTTTGTGGTCAAAATTAATAAGATAAAAGAATTTAAATGCACAGAAATCTTTTATACTATTGCAAAATAAGGAAATGTCTTTCATTTTCATTACAAACTGATTTTCATTCTTTAGGCTGATCACGGTCAAATGGAGAGCCAGACTGCCCAAGATCACCTCCTGAGACAGGCAGAGTTGCACAGACAGCTGACAGAGGTGACCAATATGCTGAAAGAGAAGCAAACCCTGGCTGAAAAAATGAGCCAGGCTGATGGAGAGATGGAGTCTATGAGGGCTCGCTATGATAAGCTCATGGAAGAATGGCAAGACAAAGTCAAGGACAAACAACGCGAGATAGATGAATTGAAGAACGTGCAAACTAACACCAAGAACAACGTCACAAAGTGAGTTCGAACAATAAATCCAATTCAAAGTGTGATCTAATTGATCCTTTTAATCTTCTGCCAAAAATCTGTTGAAAGTTATAACTCTTTTGCTCCACATTGGATACTTGTGTGTGAGTAGTGTATAATTATTTTTTTCATTTTCACCCAGTATATATCGAAAAATGATAGCAATTGAAATATTGATACTAACGATAAATGCTATTGATTGGAAAACCTTTTTTCCTCATTAATTTACTTAATATTTATCAAATTTGATGTGAAGTTCAACACCATGAAGTAACTTCTCTGGTCTTCACCCTCAAGGTACACCATGTTAATTTTTTAAAGACAATTGTTGATATAGAACCTCAGGTAAGCCTAGAATAAATACGACTTGCAGATATGACAATACTGGTAATGATATTAAAGTGAATCAATTTCCGAATTGACAGATTTATTTTGTTAAATTACATGTAGGTTGTCTGAGCAGAGGAGACTAAGACTTCAACAATTGGAGGGAGAAATTCAACAACTTAAAAAGAAAATGACAGAGCAGAATAAAGTGTTAAAGCTGAAACAGAAATCAGATACTGAGATAACGAAATTGAGTTCTGAAATTCAAGTAAGTGAGCAAAAATTCACTCGTTTCTTATGGTACCCATGGGTCATATACACTCTCCGTACCCCCACCCACCCTCTCTCTCTCTCTCTCTCTCTCTCTCTCTCTCTCTCTCTCTCTCTGTCTGTCTGTCTGTCTGTCTGTCTCTCTCTCTCTCTCTCTCTCTCTCTCTCTCTCTCTCTCTCTCTCTCTCTCTCCTCCCCCTTCCCTCCCTCCCTGCCTCCTTTCCTCCCTCCCGTCAGGGAAAAGTTTGAAGAACACTATATGTTCATGATCTTACCTACTTTAGAAGTTGAAAAAAAGAAAAGAGTGTGATTCAATGCGATGAAAGAGTCAAATATTTAAGGCGAGAATTTTGAAGTTGTGCTTCCAAGAAAAGGATACTTTACCTGATATCTGTTATTCCCCAGGCTATGAAGCAGCAAAGAGTCCGTCTGATGAAGCAAATGAAGGAAGAGAATGCTAGCTTCCAAAAATGGAAGAGACAGAAAGAAAAGGAAGTGAACCAGTTGAAGCAAAAGGTATTTTCATTTTTTTTATTATTTCTCGATTTTTAAATTTGAACAGCTGACAAAAACAATTTGAAAAGTTTAAGGTTTTGTCTTAGATTTTGTTTCTTCTGTACAAATTTTATCAAGACTATTTTTTCCCAGCTCCCTTATTTCTTTTTATGTGGATGGGTGGATTTAATAATAACAATAAGCACATTTCTATAGCACTGTAGTAAATTTTAGTTAGAATCTTTACTCCTTCCCTTTTTCTCTTCTTCTTATCTGTCTCTTTTGTATGATTAACTAAATGATATAACATTATGCCCCCTTTCCTCTTTTCCCCCAGGATTCAAAGAGGGAGTTTATGCTGAAGAAGCTGCAGAATGAGTCCAACAAACAACAGAATGTACTTAAGAGAAAGAATGCTGAAGTTAGTACCTAAATGATTTGATTTTGTCTTTCAAATCACCCGTGAAGTTTTTTTGCCATTAAACTAGAGCCTCTTTTTTTTAAATGTCAGATAAAAGAGAATAAATCGTGTAAATTGTTTTTAAAAAAACTTTTGCTCAAGGAGACCAGATTAAATTTTCTTGATCTTAATAAGTTATTTTAGGTATGATCTTCTTTTTAATTTATTAGAAAAATGCCTCTTTCACAATTTTGCATTGATTTATAATTGCAGTCAGCTGTCCTTTTCTGTAAATAAGGTCTTCTTGTTTATCCTACTTCAGTTTTTTTAACAAAAAGAAGACATGCAAAATTGACAGATGTGTTAACATGACTCAAAATTTCATTTTATAATCTTTTTGTCATCTACTGTATTTCAGCTTATTGCAGCAAACAAACGTTTCAGAGATGCTCTGTCCAAGAGAAATGAGATTGAAGCTGAAAAAACGAATAAGTTAGAGAAATATGACTCTACCAGCATCGGGAACAGAGTGCGGGTAAAATGGATATATTTGAATATTAATGATTAATAGATCTCTTTAACTTCTGGTTTCAGAGAAGAAAGGAGCAAGCATTCCAGTTCATAGCACCTCATTTTCTTTTCTTTTTTTGTAGATTTTTTTTAAATTTAATTGTTTTATAATTTTAAAATCATATTTAATTACTATTTTATATTGAAATATTTGGATTGTGTTCAGATGGTTTGGAATTAATGTGAAAAGCAAACCCTACAGGACAACTAAAGTTGTTCTTCTGATCAAGAAAAACAGCTTTTATCTCATTCTATTCTCGATTGAAATGTCTCTGTTCCCAGAAATGGTTGGGCCATGAGCTGGATCTGAAGTGCAGCATGACAGAGTGCAAGTATCACTTAGAGGAGCTGATAGAGAACAGGAAACTACTCACTCAAAGGCTGCAGCTTCTCTCCAAAGAGCTCCAAGAAGGACCCCTCAGTGAGGTATGCTTTTCAAGCTTTCGTTTCTTTCTTTGTAAATTGATAATCTGTTATAATGATCATAATGTAATGTGAACCAATTTACTAAAAATACCAAAGGAATTCAAACTAGACTTTGGAGCAGTCTTTAAAAAATACAAATCATTTTTTTTTAAAACCATCAGTGTACCGAAAACGAAAATAAAAAGCTGAAAATGGCTGTTTATTTTTATAGTTCTTGAAATTGACAAACAAGCAAATCCACATAGTTCTGACCCCACCAAATTTCTGATTGGGTTTCCAGAGCATTTATTTTTAGAGAGGGGTGAATAGACTCCATACAACAAAAACAGCCAACCATTAGAAGAACAGGACTTAAGCTAGTGATGACAAAATATAACTTTTAATTAGCGCTTTATCCCATCAAAGACAGGCTCCGGAGGGCTTTTGTTTTCTTCAGTAGTTGAATTGAATACACATTAGGCCTACTCCATTTCTTGTTACTTATTACTGCCTTTTTGTAAAAGAGTTCCTATAGCACCCAGAAATATGTGGAGTAAAAAGGAATGAGAAGAAATTGTGTTATTACCATTCTGCAACTCCTGATAATAAATCAAAATTAGTTTATTGTTAATGTTTTCGAACTGTTCTGTTTGCTTTGGATCTCACTTTTTGTACTGGCAAAGATAGTAGTCCCTCTTTTTCAACGAGAAATGGATTATAGTTGTTGCCATCCCTTTTATATTGACAAACAGTTCCATTCGTCTGTTTCATAAATTGCATCAGAGACTCAATATTTTAATAAATGGCAGTGAGAAATGATGTCTAAGAAAGAAAAAAAAATGTGATATCCTATTTTTTCTTTTGTTCAGTGACGTTAATTATGATAAGGCCACTTTCAAAGAGCCATTTACTAAAGTCACAAGTCACTTTTCAATGTACTGTCAATGAGAACTTTTAATTTAGATGCTTAAATAACCACATGTTGTGGTTGTCGTGCTTCCTCATTTGTACCTAGATGTAAAAATTAAAAAGTTGTTATTGAAGGCAATGAATTGGAAATGAATTTTATTTCAATGGTTTTTCAGCCAGGAATATTGAGCTGAATAAAAACCCTGCAGTGCTGTTTTTATTGTTATTATTATTTTTTTTAATACTTTATGAACTATTTCCACAGAAATTTTCCTGGTTAGGAGACAGTGGAGACCCGGAGGAGATCAACATTGAGGAAGAAGAAATAAAAAAGCAGATGAAGGCAATACAGATGGATGTAGATATGATGTAAGTGTAGCAACAATGGGTTTTGGCACATGTGGGAGTGTGCAAGTGCAGCTTTAAGATGACAGGTTGGGTGGCATTTTATAAAAAATAATATATCAGGGATGCCAAATCTCTGGGTTTTGCAGTGGAATGATGGATATAGAAAGAGAGAAGTAAACTCACACAGAGGTAATTGACAAAGATGCAAACTGCAAACATCTGCTGAATGTATGATGCGAAAATTAAGCTTATTTTTTATGATAAATAAAAGACATATAATCTTACATTAAGTTAAAGTATACTAACGTGAAGACATGAAAACCACGCACGTCTCTAGCATGCAAACGGTCATCGAGGATATACAGGTTTGTGAATGTGATTATTTAATTAATTGAGGCCTAGAGGGCAGAATAATTTCATTGTTGGATGTTGAGAGTATATTTTCTACTTAGAAACTTAGAAAGCGCTGGACGTAATCACAGTGATTTTGTTTTTATTCTTTTTCTTTTACTAATCATAATAATCTGTCTTTTTGTATTTTCCAGAAATATGCAAATTGAAGAAATGCAACAGAAAATAGTAGAAACTGACCAAGGTAAAATTTGAAATCGCATCATATTCATAGCACAGTGATAGCATGGTGCACCTGAGCTTTGGATGTTTGCAAAATAGTTAATCTCACTTTTCTGAACTTTTATGGGCGATGCTACACTTTTTTACAAGAAGAAAAAAAGTACATTTGTTTTTTTTAATGTATGCATGGATTTAAATTAGAAATTTCATATAATTCCTGTTTATTTGAAACAATAAGAAAAGTACTATTGGAAATGGGCATCAGTAATTTAACTGTTGTAATTAACATGGAAGGTTTTGAAATGTTATTTTTCAAAGAGCGTTTTATTTGATATATATAATCCCATTCTGTGTATTTCAAGACAGGGTGAATAGTCTGTATTATTTTCTGTCTTTCTTTTTTTTCTTTCCATCTTTCCACAATGAGCTTAGTATTCTTTTCCATAATATTAAATTTGATCACATTACTCTTTTAGGGTTTTTTCAAGTATTCAGTTTGCTCTCAAGTTAAAAAACAAATGAAAATTTATAGCAGCTGCAGCAAGAAAAAATTATTTAGAAAGCTCTGAAAAACAAGTATAAAAAATTAAATTGGGAGATGGATTTTAAACACATTGCCTTATTTCTATGTGCCATTTTGTACTATTTTACTGGTTAACTCTCAAACGTTCCACCATTTTTGAGTGTCAACCAAAATTCGCAGGGGTAGGGGTCTCTTCATTGACCCTGTAGCATCTAATTTACAATG
>JBCIKM010096022.1:0-14519 GCA_039654465.1 Melibe viridis | reverse complement strand
AAAGGGGAAATAGAAAGACGATAGCTTCAGTGTAAAAGAATAGAAACAGAAGTAGAAGAGCCCACCAGGGACTCCCACCAACCACCCGCGGAAAGAACTAAAGAAATCTTTAAATTTCTATATTTTATTGAAATCAAAGATAAATTGGTTTCCCTAAGAAATGTGTATAAAAAAAAACTACATCATAAAAAGAAAAAGAAAAACATGAGGTAACATTTTAACAAAGAGGATGAAGATAAAGACAACAATATAGACAAGGACAAAAATACAGACAAAATGGAGGACATTGACTAGAAAATAAAAGTAAAAGCACAACATCTCACAACTATACCAAAACGAAATAAAAAATCTACATCAGATAATACAAAACATGAAAAACCAAAGTCGAGAAATTTTCAGACATCAGTGAAAAGGATGGAAACATTTCATGTCAACAGTCCACAATAGTAATGCATTAGTATGCCATAGGCAACATGGGTACATAATGGAATGTTGAAGAAGGCACTATCTGGACAGTAGAATTTTGGCTATTATTAGCAATGCTTAACAATCAGCTACACTCGGGCATCATGTTTGTCAACAATATAGATGACAAGACCTTAAAAATGGCAAGTGATTGGAAAATCTTCATTATCATTTTTCCAATATCTTTTTTTTTCATTACTGGAATAGCCATTAGAATAAAATAATCTAATGAGGACCAGGGGTATTTATTTATGTTTCCATTTATCGATGATTTTAGGGCCCCACGACACATGAGGTTCATAGAGGAGCCAAGGGGAAAGTAAGATGATAGGATTAGTTAATAGAGGGAACAGATCAAACCACAAACAGCAGAGAGAAGATTTACACAAAAAATTAAATATTATCTCTCAAAACACATATCAACACCACAGAGAGATAATATACAATGACAAAAAATATGATCTTTCCTAACAAAAATAGTCAATGACCATCACCAATCACAGCATTATGGTACAAGAAGACCCAGGATCTTTAAATCCTCTTTGTGTACAAAAGTTCTCAATACGCTTAACTTGTGACCCTGTAGTTATTAACCAAAAGACATGCAATCAAGGATGACCACTGATTTACAAACAATATAACAAAAACAGGACATCACAGAAAAGGGGAAAAAGTAAGATGATAGCTTCAGTGTAAAAGATAAGAAACAGAAGTAGAAGTGCCCACCAGGGACACCCACCAACCACCTGCAGGGGTATTTATAAGCGAAACCCTATTTGAAAGCACTGATAATAGCATTTCAATAAGAGAAACTCTGGAATAGTGAAAGGTTATTAAAAAAGAAACACTTCTTTAAAGGCATTGAACAAGATACCTGAGAAACCTGCACATTATGAAACGACGAAAATAGATGTTTGAAACTAGAATTTCATGAATTGAGGTAGAAATGATGAAAGTACAAAGTCCTTTTTTATGCACACTTTATAGGTTTCTCTTTTCAACAGCTTTTTTTGAGTTTAACGCATCAAAAGTAAAGTTTCACAGAAATAAGAAAGAAAAATCCATATAACATTTATTACAAAAATCAAACCTCTTATCTCAAAAACTTTGTTTTGTTATCCTTATCCCTTCATACTGCCTCAGCAGTGTCGGGACCCACCTCTAAGGAGCTGGAGCTGGGAAAACCATTCGATCACAAGAAATGAAGACAGCAGATGATCAGTCCACCGTGCCATCTCAAAAATAATAAGCGATAATTTATCAAAACTTGAATACTGATACCCGCATAGATAATTCTGCCAATTGAGCTGAAAAGAAGTGGGGAAGTATTTTCACAAGTTTTATTGCTTTAATAAATCTTGTGACGAAGTGCCGTTTTTATTTCCATGTGGTATTGTCTTACTGAGTTGTTCTTAGTTGTTCTCTTATTTTGGGTGGAAGTGTATTTTGAGTGAGTTGTTAGGCGCCTTGTTATTTTTTGTGAGCATGGTTTTTCTTCCTTTTTGTAGGTGTGTTTTCTTGTGCTTGTGCCGATGCGTTCAAGAGACAGTTGGTTTATTTTGTCATTGAGGAGGACGGACGTCCCAATTTTGATAAATTTATTAATATCTTTCCCTTCGGTGTCATTATTTATCTTTTCTTTGTTTTCTTCCTTGGAGAAAGACATATTTTCTACACCTTGTGAGGCGGTCGAGTTGGGTTGAGTTTAGTAGAGCTGGGTCGTTTGACTCACTTTGTGGGCTTATGCTGACCACCACAGTGAACGTCTGTCTCTGTGTGGGGTCAACTTCATAGAGTCCCTTTGCCTTTGAACATCTGTCTCTGAGGGCCCCTGTGTGGAGTCAACTTCATAGAGACATTTCGCCCTTGAACATCTGTCTCTGAGGGCCCCTATGCGGGGTCAACTTCATAGAGTCCCTTTGCCCGGACTGTCGGCCTGTGGAAACGGAGAGACTGTCAGCATTCTCCTAGACCCCAGCGTATCCTGTGACTGATTCCACGCCTGTTTCCATCCTTTATTGTTTGTCATTGTAGTGCATCTCAGACTGTGAAGTCCATGTGCAGTGTGTGCGTGTGACCTTTGTGGTTTTGCTATTTGTGTGACAAACCTGTTTTGTTGTTGTTATTGCGTGTGTTTTATGTAATAAATATATTTTCTTTTTACTTCTGGTGTTCATGGTTGGTGGCTCAAGTTGCATTCTTTCCTGACTTCGACTACCCCTTTATCGCCTCAGATTTGATCCCTGATTATGGTCCGGGGTCAAATCAGAGGCACAGCTTGTGTGTTGTCACCGAGATCGTCACAGATCTTTGATAACTCTTAATGTTTTGTCACTAGTTTGTCTAATTTATTTTAATACTGGTACAGCATTTTCATCTTGAGCAGTATGTAGTAATAACAAAAAATTAAATGAATATCAGTTTTCCAAAACTCGCCGAATCACAGTTTCTGAGATGTTATTGCTTTCATGGGTCTCACAGGACATTTTCCTCCTTCATATTTATAGATAAAGGGCAAAAGATTTTCTATTGCTTTTAAATCAAGTTCCAAACAATATGAATTTATTTGACATAAAGATAATCAGGGGGTAAAACCCTGGACTTCTCCAAACCAAGACTTACGGGAAAGGCTTCATGAAATATGTTTTTTGATTACTTGTATTGGAAAACTTAAAGTTTCTAAATCAACCTAGCCTAAAATATCAAAAACTGTAAAGACTTAAGGCATATGATATTTAGACATCTACACAACCTTGACAATTTGATGCATCAATTTTTTTTTTTTACTTACTCTGGTAGGCCTATATATAAAATTCATAAGAGGAAAGATGTTCAAAATTCTTATATCCAGATGTGATATAAGAAAAAGACCACTGATATATATATATAAATTGTCCAAACTTGGAAAAACATAAAACTCTGATTCATAAAATATAAAATTTTAGGGGTTGATGACAAATTTGAAGCACTGTAATGTATATTTTCTGATTATTTTTAAAGTACCATTTCCTGTTGTTAAAGAAAATCATTCATAATTATTTTGCTCTTATAGAAGGTATTTATGGGATTTAATGCTTGTTATCTTCTATCATGTCCTAAAATATAATAGGTAATACCATTATAACTAAATTCTTTCAGGCATGTAATATATACAGGACCAATTTTGACTATTGATATCTCAAAAAATTTGTCCTGATCTAACTTGGTTATAAACTTGTAATATAAAAAAGTGTATGTGTGTAATGAGCCTTTCAAATCTGTCATTTCCCCACAATAAAACATACTAAAATATGCTTCATGTTTCAAGCTTAACCATCAATACTAAATTTAAGAATACAACAATAAAAATATTTTATCCTCTTTTAATAATTATTAATTTCATATTTGCTGTTAGTTATGATATTTGATTCTACTTCAACAAAATATTTATGATGAATACCGTATCATCAAAATTATTTCAGAATAGAGAAAGCAACTAACAAACAATCAAATTATCAGCTTTAGGTCTCTGTATTTCAATTGTGCACTGTTTTTCGCACTAACATAGCTACACATTGTCTCATGAGCCTCCCAAAATATTATTCTATTGAACTGATGTTTTTCACAGATTTAACCCCTAAAATGCGGGTGCAGGGTTTCATTGTTAGAACTAACCCTGCGAAAATAACTTACTTTGGCAATGTTAGAATAAACTAATAAAAGGTGTTTTACACTTGAAAAAAATGAGCACTATTAATTCGCACCTATAGATCTGAAAATATCTGAAAAGCACTCCTTATGAAAATGAGAGCCAGAATGAGAAAGTGTTGATTTTAAAAAGTGTATTCTCAATTTTTTCCATCAAGGTGAATACAGCCTTAAAGACTTATGGCACATCAATACGACACTATCATTTTACAGTCTTGGCCTTGTTGATTTGCCGTTCTTTTTGGCATATCGAATTCCTTCTCCCTGAGTGATGGTCACGACATCCCCATTACAGTTGTTTGATTCCACAAGTTGAACAAATCCAGCAACAACATCTTGCACTCTGTAAGAAATAATTTAGAAAAGTAAAAGTATTGATAATTCAAAAGCTAAGTGTTGATAAACAGCTTTGACAGTTTAGTTTGTTTCATTAAGCTATCTTTCATTTACTAAATCATATTATTTACAGATTTGATCTAAATATGAGACTTGATTTTGATGACAGTGTTTTAAAAAGAGTTGTTGATTCTAACGGCAATATTTCCGTTTTCTTGTATTTAATCTTGATTCTTTTAATCACCTGACTTTGCTGAAACACCAAATATCCTTAACTAATCTTAAAACAATCTGAAACAACATGAACCGTGTTTTTAAAATCCCAAAGGTGTAGGGCCTAAAACTAAAAAAAAAATTGTTTTATTTTGTTATCCATATCCCTTCATACCGCCTTAGCAGCGTTGGGACTCTTGAAAACTCTGGATCACAAGAAATGAAGACAGGCAGATGATCAGCCCACAGTGCCAAATCTTGCATGGCATAATGAGCAATACATAAGGGGTATTACTCAATCTTTAGCAAAACAATAGTTGCTGTTGCCTCCAGTGGTATCTGCTCATTGATAGAGACCAACGAGCCAATTTACCACAGGGCAAAAAACAAAATTGAAAAGTCTAAATTTGATCTTTAATTTTAGCTCTGAAAATTGAATAAGACAATCAGGGGAATCCCAATAGTTCTTAGCCCACTAAGCTTCCGGTAGTTTTCCCCATCATCTTTTTTTTAAAAAAGGGGGGCGAATGAACTCCATCTAAAAAAAACCCAAAAAACAACCAACCGTTACTGTGGAACAGAATTTGAGCTAGTATGTATGATAATAATAATAATAATAATAATAATAATAATACTAACAATACTAACAATAATAATAATAATAATAATAATATCATGGCTACATATATTGTTCAGACACACTTATTTAAGTTTGGGTTTCAAGTTGTCAATGGTGGGAAGGTCTTTCAATTTTTAAGGCAGACTGTTCCACACCCAAGGCCATAATAGTTAAAAGACCTAGCACCATAAAATTTGAATTGGGGAATATATCAAGATCAGAAAAACTTACTCATTAATTCCAATTTTTTCCACAAAAGATTCAGCTTCAGCAACGTATTGGCATTTCTTTTCATCAAACACAAGCATGGCGGTTTGGGTGAATGCTGGACAAACACATGCAAACTGAACGCCAATCTCTTTGAAGTGAGGATTACTCTGGAAAGGCATCATAATCATTTGAAAATAATTCAAAGTAATGTCAGTTTGAAGATACAACAGAGCGTATCAAAATTTTAAGAGAAAAACCATACTGAAAGTTCAATACAAACACTACATAACTCAAATGGAGAGACAAATCAAACATGAAGATTCTATCTGCATGGTTACATGACTGATGGTAAATGAACACTGTTAAGATGGATATGAAGGATAAGGATAACAAAACAAAACAATCTCACTGGCAGCAAATAATGCAGGCCTCAAATGGCCATTCCGCCTGAAAAAATGTCACTCTTTGCTATTTCCTGAGTAGAGGAAATTTAGTAGGAGACTACTGTCCAGAATCATTAACACAATCTGGTTGCAGTGACGGAGTGACGAGCCAGTCATTCCTCTTTATTCTTATCTGTGATTCACAAATCCAATTCTACTTGTTGGCTCTTTGAACTTATTTTGTTATTGAAGTTATGATATGTTTCAATTAACTGTTGCTGATTTTATACTTTTGTTTTGCTCGAAATTCTATATTTTCTTTGTTATCATGCAAGAGAAAGCAGAACTTCTTTGGACATTGAAAATTAATTCCGTCAGAACCAGGGATTTTGGGTGTGTCTAACTCCGATCAGAAAAATAAAATGTAATGCTTTAAAGTAAAGATTCAATAAAGAGAGAAAATTATCACTGTTTAATGCTTTTGCCAACATCAAAGTTACCAAAGGATAAATAGACTAGTAAATCAACCATAAACAAGAGTAGTTTGATCACTTACTGCCCAACTCAATGTGAATCCTACAACTCCATGCTTGGTGGCAGCATAGCTTGGGACAAAATATACTGGAATAAGTCCTAAAAAAAAGGACAAAAATTTTTTTAAAAGATTTTTTATTTGCAAAGATAGTCTCAACTTCAAAACTGTTTTTCTAATTTGTTGGAGAATATTTTGAAATAAAAGAATATGGTGACGAATAGCCAACATGGTTAATTGCCATTTGGAATTTCCTATCTTGGTAATAGTTAAATTCACTCTTCCCATGTGAGTAGAACCTGCAAGATCTCATAACATGAAATAACATAACAAGTTTGGAACATGTTGGCAATTTATGCCTTTAAATGTTCATGATGCAACCTAAAAAGTAAAATTAGAAATCTGTAAATATGGATTAGGTCACCTCGTAATTTATGGTACTTAAAGAATATTTATCAAGTTCAAGCACATGCTTGATATTATGGATTCATAGCAATCAAAGAAGCAATTCTATATAGGAGTTAATTCACTTCTTGACTAACACAACCTGCTGTCGATGCAATGTTGACTACCACTCCTCCTTTTCCACCCTGATCTCTTCTCATATGATCAACAGCTATTTCAGTTCCTTTGATCAGTCCAACCTACAGAAATAAAAAGCAAAGTTTCTTGTTAGTCATAACATCCAACATCCTACTTTATTCTTTATAAGCAATAACTCTCTCAATTCCGGAGCATTCTGGCTTTGACCTATCTCGACACTGCACCTTACACCATTTTCTTTTATTGCCCAGATAAGTTTTGGGCACTTTATCGAGAAACTAGCAGACACATAAAATACAAAATATATGAATTTGGTATCTCCATGTCTCGTTTCCCTTTGGGATATTATTCTTTCTGTGAACTGAATGCAGTTGAAAATTTCACCACAAAGTACAGAATATATTCAGCATCAATTTTATGTACAACTCGCCTATATTTTGGTTAATAGGGTTGAAAATAACCGAGAAATACTAAGATCTACGTTAGTTGTGATCATAACTGAATAGGATTTAATAAACAAAAGATTTCAGAAATCGAATGACATAGATCAGTTTTCTACCAGGTGACCAATAAAATGTGTGTTGGTATTCTGAAATTAGTAAAATTTGTCTTGGTAATCGCTCTGATACTGATACACTGCCAACCAAAATGACTGATTTTTTCTGTAAAGTTTCATTGTAATGTCCATAAGGAAGACTGGACTGGCATAACCCAGGTGACCCCCACAATGAAGTGCTGCAGTGGGACAGGCAATATGGCATGCCGCAGGAATCAAACCTACACCTTTTAATATGGAAGTAAAAAGCCTTGTTGGCTAAACCCCCACTCCCACAGAGGGGGCAGAGTATGAACAAATTAAGCGAAAGTCAAAAAACAATAATGCTAAGCACCAATCGCTGGTGAGCGTTAAAATATAAATATGAATATGGACATTCATATAGCTCTTATTCAGGGTCATCACCATGCCCTATGCACTGCACAATAACATATCCCAGGCAGACAATAAACATATAATAAACTGGGCACTGCCAGTTAGCTGTGTTACAATTTGTTGGACAGAGACAAAGTTGTTTTTTGCTTTGTTTTGTCATCCATATCCCTTCATACCGCCTTAACAGCATTGGGACTCAGCTCCAAGGAACAGGGAAAATCCCTGGATCACAAAAAATGAAGACAGGCAGATGATCCATCCAGCATGCCTAATCTTGCAAAGCATAATGAGCAGTACATTTGGGGTATTACTTGATCTTAAGCCCAACAGTAGTAGCTGTTGCCTTGATAATGACCAATGAGCCAATTTACCACAGGGTGTAGACAAAGTTGTCTGATCTATACAATCAAAGGGGTCTTCAAACATCATACTCATCTCTGATAGAATGAGATAAGCGTGATTTAGGCCACAACATCAATGGCCAGTGGCTGTACATCAGACAATACTAGCGGAGCTAGGGAGTGATCTCACCGGTCACCCTTCCAGATTCTAGCCACGCTCCTGATTGCTTAAAAGGATTATTACTATTAGGAAAACAAAGTCATTTTCTCGTGTGACTAATCAATACATGGGTACGTTTCTGACAGTTGGTCTTTATAGAAAAGAAGAGAGAGTCAGTGAGTTTGCAAAGTGTCCTTGAGAGGTAACAGTTATTTGAGTGAGAACACTGTAAATAACTCGTTCAAGAGAAAATAAATATGATTTTCAGAGCTCTTTCAAAACTTTTATCTGGACCCCTTCCGGGAATGTTTTTTAATTTAACTGATTCTCAATACTATGGCACATACATTGTTACTAAATAATGTTTTTTAAAAAGGTGAAAAAGTTACAATCTCACCAAGTTGATGTCAACCATATCTTGTAGACGAGACTCGTCAAATATGCCAGCATTGTTCACTAACAAATCAATGTGACCAAACTTCGAAACTGCTTCCCTGAACATACCTAAAAGTTAAGAGAGCATCCAAAAAAGGTTATATTCAGTTATAAAATAGAGCATTCTTATTGTTTTCAAATAATGAAACAAAAAGAGTTTGTAGTTTGCTTTTTTTAGTTTTCAGTCATTTTCACTTTAGTGATTTGAACAACAATGCCAAAGGGAGGTTGGTTTTAGAGCTGACAGACATCATTGACTGCCCAAGAGACATGTCACAGATTTACAATAAATTATAGATAAGAAAAATTATGAATCATCTTCTGAAATGTACAAATTAAACATTTATATCACCCCTTTTACTGTACAGCCTGGTTTTGATACACCTAGGACTAAAAATCACTGTTCCAAAAGAGTATTATCATAGTGGGTACTCACCCGTAAATTAGAAAAATATCATTCTCAAAAGAAAAATACATGAAAAATAAAAGTTAGAGAAGATGTTCTTGAAATCCAGGTTGTAAAGAACTCTTAAAAAGTGTAATTTTTCATTTCATTGGTTCATATTTTATTATAATAAGTTTTGTTTGTTAACTGTTGGTTTTAGGGCCCAACAACACACAAGTTCATGGAGAAGCCCAGGGGAAAGTTAGATGACAGAAAAAGTTAAAAAGAGATAAAGATCAAACCACAATAGAAGAGAGATGATTTAAACTGAAAAAAAACCATCATCTCTCTCAAAACACATGTTGACATCACAAAAAGATGATTTACAATGACCAAAAATATCATCTCTCCTGACAAAAAACAATAATGGCCAACACCCATAGCAGCATAAAGGTAAGGGAAGACCCAGGATATTAAAACCCCCTTTGTATACAAAAGTACTCAGTAAGTTTAACTTGTGACCATAGAGTTATGTACCAAAAGGCATGAAATAGGGGATGACCACGGCTGAAACCAAAACAATACAACAACAGTACTCAAAAGAAAAGGAGAAGGAGTAAGACAATAGCTTCAGAGTAAAGAAACAGAAGTAGAAGAGCTCACCAGGGACTCCCACCAATATATAATAAGTGAGTTCAATCCAACTGAATTTGCCGTCAAAGACAATATCTTCATACTTCTAGACACATTTTCAATGACTTTGTTATTAATCATTAATTGACATTTTATTTGCCAAAACTCAAGTGAGAGGCTAAAAACCTCCATCAATCTGGAACCAAATCACAGTTAAGCCAAAAAAAAACCCACAAAAAATAGAGAAAACTGGTTACATTACAGAATAAATTATTGAATTCTTTCTCTGAATTTCTCTACAGATCAGGTTTTATTTTGTACTCACTGGTAAAATTTTCTCCTGATTTCACATTACATGGAATGAAGATGGCTTTATCCTTGCCATATTTCTCTTGAAATTCCTGTTCTACCTCTTTGCCTTTTCTGATCTGGACATCAGACAGGCACACCTGAAGAATGAGTAGAAATGAATATTAACATTATTTAAAAAAAAAAAACTTTGATGGATTTTATTTAATAAGAAATTCCTCATGATGTAAAACAACTAAAATGAATCAAAAGAAAGCTCAAATGTAAGTCCAAATGCAAAAAAGGTTATTAGTGAATCCAACTTACTATCTTTGCATTCCTCAAACATTTTTCTGAATGCTGTCAAGTTTTAAAAAGAATAAGAGGGAATATAATACAGATTTTACTGGAGCACAGCAATGAAAAAATTGGAAGAAGAGTGTGGGAAATTGAATGCAAAGAGATATTGGTACAGAACAGATTCATAAAAATACCTGCGCCCCACGTCGAAGTAAGGCTTCTGAAAAAGCTTTTCCAAGCCCTTGAGCTGCTCCTGTCACTAAAGCCTTTGCTCCCTGTAAGTGCATCTTCCCGAAGACGTGCTCGTCAAGTAGGTAAGGAGGTGAACAGTTAGAAAATGCACAAAGCAAGGGAGTTGTATGACTGCAATATAAGAGGAGAGCCTTTGTTACTGACAGGAATGTGGACTTCAGGTAGGGTTCAAACTCCAATTATCTCCATCCAAAATCCTTTGCTAAATACACAAGTGCCAAACGCTTGCTATCTTAGATGTCTAATTCTACAAAAGATTCTATTTGAGTTCGGGGGTCGTATTACATCTATCAAATCAGATCCCACGTTAGGCAAACATTCACTCTTGCAAAGTTTCCCAATGTGATTAACGAAATTTGAATAAATTCATTAACATTTATGTTAGTTGAACATCAAACATATAGACTAGAGTCTAGATGATTCATACCGCCTCAGCAAATATAGGGACGACCAAAGACAAAATCTGGTTCTTGTTATGTTACTATTTATAGACTTGACCTCCGCCCCGCCACGGCACCAGCCGAGGCCATCTCTCTCTCCCGCACAGACTCGGTGTGTTTTTGGGGACAGGGAGACGCAGCGACATTCGACGTGACGCGAGACGAGTTTGTGTGTGAGAGAGGCTACACAACAACGGGCACACACCTATCGACACAGCATAAGTGAATTTTTACCTGGATTAAGAAGCAAATGATTCTTGAGGAAAAGTGTATAATATTACTGTTTTGATTAGTAAATAAAAGATTATAAACCTTATCAGTGATATTTGTCGACAGGAGTATCCTTCACAACGGTAGATCTTGACACGCAAGACGAAATACCTAATATTGTGATTAAAAAAAACAACCCGCGACGTTGAAACAGCCACAGCATATCATTCGTCGTGAACTGAGCCGCATGTGTTACACAAGTTATGCATGGTATGTGACCTGTTTAGTGGCAGTGTGCTTCCCATGTGTAACCTCTCGAATTCATTTTTTTAAATGATAATTAACCAGGGACACAAGACTTCGTGTTGTCATTAAGTTTTAATTATTTAAGTTTATATACTTACCTGGCTTTGCATTCGGGATGAGACGATTTTCTTGTTCTAAATATAAGATTTTTATATGTCGCTATATCCTCGCGAGACAAAAATAAATGTATGAAGCGTCTTGGTGACAAAGTAAATCGTTTTTGTTTTGTTTTATTTTGTTTTTGTTTTTATTTTTTTCCCTTGATGTTGTTTCTACTGTTTTTCTTGACTTAGTGGAAATAGAAATGGAATGAAAAACATAAATAGATGCAGTTTTTAAATGAGATAGTTGCACAAAGAGAAAACATTGTTTTCTTTATAACCCCATTCAAATAAGGATTAAAACGCAACTGGATATTTCAAATACTAGTAGATCTTCAATCCAAATGCAATGTGACACTTCTTCCTACCAGTTTTGTAGTAGATTGACATGAGTATCAAACCATTGTGTTGGATTTTGCTGTTCTGTTTCACTAGTTTTTCAACGTCTCACTATACATATGATGTTGGAGGAGGATCATCTTTCAGCGTAAGTAAACTTTTCAGACTAAAATCTCTTTACTTGTTGACACTCTTTTTGTAAATGAAATAATTCTGATTGTTCTGTTCCTCTCTCAAACTTGCAGTGTAATGAATATACAAAATAGTATTTTGTAACTCCTTTCAACTACTCTTTATATCATCCCATACAAAAAACAAACAAAACATCGTCAAAAATTGCTACTTGATATTTTACCTCTTGGGGTAATAGGCGGTAATGTCTAATCTGTGTTACTGTGTTTTACATTATGTAAATGCAACACTTTGACCCAGATTCAGAAGAAGAAAAAAAGCAAAAGCAAATGTTTGTCTTGAGATGTACCCCCCTCCCCCCCAACAACAGTAACAGCAACAAAGCTAAGATATATTATAACATCGGTTATGAATGTTGGTCTAAGCGTTGGAAAGCTTGTTCAATCGTTACTGAGTAGCTGTAATACAAGGTTATTTTACACCAAAAATTTACCCTGCGCTCACACTTTAAAAAATAGTGGAATGGGGTTCAACGATAAAAAAGCACCTGTCTAAGTTCCAAATGATTTTACGCAGATGACCTCTGGACAGAAGACATTAGTGTAAAGGCAAAAAACCCACTGCATTTGTGGCCGTATTAATAAACCGTTCGTAAACTTTGCGCAATGGTTTTACGAAAGGTTTATTAATACGGCCAAAGAAAACGTAATGCTACAAAGGATAACTAATCCTTAACTCTAACTTAGCGTATAAATGAACGCAAAACTTAAAAACGTGCGCATCCGTTAGATGTGCACAGAAACAAAGCGGTGACCACTGGGGGCATAATCAGTGGATAGCAATGGATAGGATGTTATTAAGTTAATTATTATAAGCCATATGTTGAAGTCTTGCCTATTTGGGAATTTTTCACCTTTTGTTTTGTTTTTATTTGTTAAATTGGTGTTGTTAAAATAGCTTGTCACAACTTGGACCGAAATCTTCTCTCTTGTTCCACCTTTTAAAAAAAAAATAATATGTAGTAGGCCAATTGCCAAACTTTATACTATCTTTGGTCATAACTATAGCGATTCTTCCGCTTCACTCGTTTCGACCCTGTTAAGAGAGAAAACAAATGATTGAGAACCGTCATCTGTTCCCTTTAAACACCTGTTGAGAAGTAGGGTGTAAACAAGAATAGTTTTTAACCGTCAACTCGGAAAAAAAGAGACATGGAAACATCATTTTGTATTATTTAACCAAATTGTTGCAAGTCAGAATGGGCATACTATTCGATTAGCCTCAGAGTAAACAGAATGTCCTCACACCATTGCTGCAGGCACCTAACCGCAGCATGAGGGCGTCCTTAGGAGGGCCATTAACGGGACAACACACCACATAACAACACAGAGCACACCAGTAGCAGACTAGACGCGTCAGTCCACTCCCCGCGTCCTAATGGTCACACCCACCCTCACACCCACACCCCTAGCCGTGTCGTTGTTTACCGTCTAGATACCTGCTATGCTGTTGTGGCCCCGTGCACGTTTCCACGTCGTAGTAAGTGTAGTAAGCTGACATTGGTACTTGTTGGTCAGTCACACGTAGGCCTAATGCGCAAAGTTCGAAATGCATGACTCATTATAAGAATGAACTGGTTTATGATTGGCTAAAGGGATTAACATTGTTTTTTGCGGAATCAATGCGTGACAGGGAAAGGCGAAACCAACGAGTTTTGTTGTTGCTGCTGTCGTTTTATTGTTTTGTTCTCGTTGCTAAAACTTAGATTTGTTAAGACTCGTTTCGTGTCCCTTTAATTTCATTATATTTCCCCCGTCGTGTAAATTGCGCGGAAACCAGTAAATACTGCAGTACTCACTTTCGACACGATCATTAGCATCATAACGTCGTGAATTTGCAATTAAGCATAAGCGTAAGAAGTTCAGGGCGTGCTAGAACTCAGTCTATAAATGCCATGAGGTATCATCAAAGACTCTAAGGTAACAGTCTTTGGTATCATTGGGAATAATGGGGGGGGGGGGGTCATCTCAAAGACACATTACCGAACAACCCACATCTTTAAATTATATACATTGCATCGTCTTTGTGTCACGCTATTCATCAAGATAGCAAATTCTGGCAAAGAGTTCCTTGTCTATGGCGTTTTTGAAACTGTTTATTGATTCACTATTTTTAGTTTCATAATTCAAACAATTATAGACTATGAAAATAGTAAGTGTATGAATACGGTGTCGAGAGGAGAACAAGACAAAGCCATAGAGAAAGGTAAATAAATACA
>JBCIKM010095911.1:3628-14521 GCA_039654465.1 Melibe viridis | reverse complement strand
AAATCTATCCATAAACAAAAAAGTTATGGCATTTCAAAGTTTATTACGACTTAGAAAATACAAGCTTCAATTGTATTTCGCTTTCTGCGCCACCTTCTAATGACAACAAAAGTCATCCATGCAATCAGCAATTATCAATTTTGTCTTATCCAACTGACACACTTATTTTTAATGCATAAAATTAAAATCAAATCAATGACAAAATGATTCTGTTAGTTATGCTTTGCAGAAAATGCTAAAAAATCAAATTTTTTCCACCAGGAATGAACGAAATGACCCTGAAACCCATTTTTAGAGCTCCATAAATCAAGATATTTTCAACACAGACATTTTATATTTTATTCATATATAAATAAAGTCATAGGATGAAGCCTAATTTTTTTCAGACACTAATTACAAAAACTGCTGCCATGTGCGCCTCCAAATGAAAATGGGTCCGAGGCCTGGCTGGCAAGCCAGGAAAAAAGTCCAAAAAGATCGAATACCGAGTACTTTTTAGGTACCAACTACTTTCATTATATATATATTACAAGACCTTTGTGTTGTCGGTCATCTTCCGCAGTCAAGCTATTTCACTAGCCAGTGAGCGTGGCAAATGCAGATGGTCGTCAATAAATCAGCGATGCAAGTGACTTTGGAGAATCGATGATGCCACCTTGGCCAAATTTAGTGACAGCTAGGTAGTGGGTGTAACCGGTAAGCTGACCGATGCTTCTTGCGACCGTTGTTAGACCGTAGGCTTCAAATATTGCCTGTCACACAGAGAGAGAGAGAGAGACTGGGTGAAAGAGAAGGGGAGACTGCGTGAGAGTCGAGAGGAGAAAAAAAGGTGGGGATGGGGAAAGAATATGGGCTTGAAACACAACAGCCCCGCCCTCCCCCCAATAGTAACACAGAATAGTTGTTAGACCATAGGCTTCAAATATTGCCTGTCAGAAAGCTAGAGAAGGTGAAACTTTAGAGAGAGAGAGAGAAAAGGGGAGACTTAGTGAGAGAAAACCGGGGGGTTGGGGGGGGGGGGAGGGAGAGAATGGGAGACTGAGTGAGAGAAAAGGGGAGACTGCGTGAGAGAGAGACAGAGAGAAGGGGAGGGAAGCAGAGAGGGAAAGAACAGTACAGACCTCAGTGGAGAACTATTTCAGAGATTTCCCCATATCTTACACACGTCACGGTGCTGTGGTCCAGGACCCGACTTTATGCTGTTGGTGCTTGTAGCCAAAGTATACGGATGTATCATTTGCACTTACCTGCTTACAATTTGATAACATGAGGGAGTGGCTCCACCTATACTACCCGAGCGTGCCCCATTTATGCTCACTGTGTTGTATGAGGTAGAGTTGCAAATCAAAGGCACGAAATACTGCACCTAAGGGCGTCTTCATGTTATCTGGTTGTACGATGACAATGACCCCCCACCAACCCCTTCTTTCACTACACGGCCTGCCCATTTTTGTACACTAAATACTGAATTCTCATGAGAGTGCAATGTGTTGAAATATCGAAACCCCAAAAAGGGAACAATAGATCTAATTATTTTAATTTTTATTGACGCCTAAAAAGGGAACATTAATTATTTTCATTTCAATCTCATATTGTCATCTTCATTTCATGTACGTAAAGATTCTCAGTGATTTTCTTGTGATTGTAATTGCTCTACTACATTGCACTTCTTATTTAATCAGTTGACATTAACATCCCGTGATACACTACAAACAGTATTTTGTTTATCTTATATATAATTGTACGGGTGTGATACACCCACTTGCCGGGAACTCAAACCAACAAAATTCACAGCGTATTAACTTAATATGAAATTTTGCTCTTCAAGGTGAGCATGACATATATCTTAAGGATTAAAGTAACAGCCAAATCCAAAAGATAGAACTTGAATTATAGCCAAATTAAGGAGCTTTCAGGTGGATTGCACTACACCCACTTGCCGGGTAAAGGGTTAATTCCAGCGCCACCTGTGTGTTACAGGAGTAAGGAGTTACACAAGCTCTTTTGCTTGACTAGTTTAGTCAGCACTTTATGCGGTAACATGATGTAGTCGTGGGTTGTGCATTAGCAATGAGAAAGATTTCAACGGCCGACTAAAGCTACTACGCTGGTTGGTATTCCAGCATAGATCTTGTCAGCGGACCGATAAACAGAAACATGTAGCTTGACACTTTTGCTCACCTCGCTCCTTCCACCAAACGACACACTAGCACATGGCTAGAAGAAATATTTATTACATGAAATTTTTTAAGGTTAGGACTTACAGAAGTTTACTGATAAAAAAATCAGATTAAAAAAATGTTAACACACCTGGAGTTAGAAAAAGAGTGGAAAATAAATAATGACACGGAAGAAGAACAAGTTACTTCTCGAGATGTAAAATAAGAAATAGGTCAAACGTTCTGGGCCAGAACGCTTGGCCCAGTTAGGTTAAACTTTTACCTAAAATAGAAACTCAAAATATGTCAAGTGTTCCGGGCCAGAACGCTTGGCCTAGGTAGGTAAAATTTTTACCTAATATAGAAACTCAAATGATGTTACGTGTTCTGGGCATGATCACTCGGCCTTGTTTGGTAGAAATAGAAACTCAAAGTAGTTCAAAAGTTCCGGGTCGCATCACTGAGTTGTGTTCAACATACAACTCAGAGGTTCATAACACATCTTACAAAGCTCATGTTGACAGTGATTTTCTGTCATAAGGAATCAGAAATTGCTAAGCGTTTGTGCTGGTTGCTTTAAATATCAATGACTACAAAAGAATTAAAATCATCCGAATAGAACTTTATGGCTTTTATGTCTTATTAATAACATCAAATAAATGCATTATTACTAATACACTCGTGGAAGACACAATAATATAGATTTTTTCTTTTATGATGGATTTATAACTTTGTGTAAAGACGTCTTGACAGACCCTTACATCTTTTTAGTTATATCTATTATAAATTTTCCGACTTTTGGTCTGTCTGTCTGTCTGTCTGTCTGTCTGTATGTGCGTTACCGAACTCCTCCACTTTGAGACACCTGGTTTTGATAAGATGTCAAATCAAAGCTCTCACTCTTAGGAATATCTATGGGTATTTTCATCATAATTATTACCAAGAAAACTAAGAAGCTGATAATCAACAAAGTAAGAAAAAAAAACGCATTCGGTATTATGCATTTTATAACTTATTTGAAAAAGAAGTATTCACATTCAACCAAAAATTGAAAACTTAAGATTTAAACCATGTACTCATTGAAAGTATTGTATATATGTATATTGGGCAGGTGACTAACAACCAGGTGTTGGTGTATTGCAATTTAGGTTCTGCTATAAGCTGCAACGGGCCTTCTTGTCTTGTAAATAAAAGTGAATATTAATATTGTCTGATTCGAGTCAATTCTGTTTTTGAAACTTTAAAACTACTACTGCTACTACTACTACTGCTACTACTAGTACTACTACTACTGCTACTACTACTACTACTACTACTACTACTAACTACTATTATTATTATTACCACCACAACTACCACAACTACTACCAGAACCAGCACCATCACTATCACTGCTCCTATTACTTCTCCTCCTCCTCCTCCTCCTACTACTACTACTACAACTACAACTACAACAACAACTACTACTACTGCCATTACCACACGAAATAAATGATTCGAATACTATTATTACACTCGTGGAAGACACAATAAAGAAGTTTTTTGGGGGGGGTTTTGCCACAAAGTTATTTTAGTGTCCCGAGACAAACAATAAGAAAAACCAAATTTAATTTCAAATAAAGTATTTATATTTTTATTATTATACAACTAATATTAAAATTAAATATATCTTTATTTAGATGAAAATGAATTATAAAAAAGATAATAAAATTAAAATTAAACGAAAAATAATAATAGAATTAAATATATGTATATTTAGCTGAAAATAAATTATATCAAAAAAATTCAAACTAAATATATCAATCTTTAGCTGAAAGGAAATTACAAAAAATATTAAAATAAAAATAAAATTAAAGGTTTACTAAAATTAATTTAAAAAAAAATTCAACTTAAAAGAATAATAATAATATTAATTAAACTAAAATAAATAATACAATTAAATATATGTATATTTAACTAAAAATAAAACTAAATATATCTATCTTTAGCTGAAAAAAAATTACAAAAAGTATTCAACTGAAAACAATAATAAAATTCAAGTTTAACTAAAAACAATTATAAAATAAAAATTCAACTTAAAAGAATAATAAAATTAAAATTCAACTAAAATAAATAATAGAATTAAATATATGTATATTTAGCCGAAAATAATTTATTACAAAAAATTAACTAAAAGTGAGAATACAAATTAAATTTAACGAAAATGAATTAAAAAATAAAAATTAAACTACTGTTTATAATAAAATTAAATATATAATTTTATATATATGTATATAATAAGAAAATTAAAATTCAACAAAAAATAATGATAAAATTAAATACATCTATATTTAGCTTAAAATTATAAACCAAATTCAACTCAAAATAATAATAAAATTAAAATAAAATTTATCTATATTTAGTTGAAAATAAACTTTAAAAGAATTTCAACAAAAAATAATAATTAAATTCAAATTCAACTAAGACTAATAATACAATTTAATATATCTATATTTACTTAAAAATAAATTATTAATATAAAAATTCAACTAAAAATAGTAAGAAAATTATAATTAAATATATCGATATGTAGCTGAAAATAATTAACAGAAAAAAAATCAACGAAAAATAGTAATAAAATTAAAATTCAACCGAAATTAATAATTAAGTTTAAATATATCTAAATTCAGCTGAAAATAAAATATAAACAAATTTCAACTAAAAAAATTGTAATAAAATTAAGCTTAAATAGATCAATATTAAGCTGAAAATAAGTTATAAACAAAATTCAACGAAAAATAATAATAAAATTAAAATTCAACTAAAAATAATAATCAAAAATTAATATATCTATATTAAGTTGAAAATAACTAATACATATATTTCAATTAGAAATAATAATAGAATTAAAATTCAACTAAATATGATAATAAAATTTAATATATCTATATTTAGCTGAAAATGAATTACAAAAAAGAAATTCAACTAAAAATAAGAATAGAAATAAATATGTCTATATTTAGCTAAAAATAAATTACAAAAAAAAAAAATTCGACTAAAAATAATGAAAACATTAAAATTCAACTAAAATTAATTATCAAAATTAAATATATCTATTTTTAGCTGAAAAAAAAAATTAAAAGAAATTTTAACTAAAAATAATAATAAAATTAATTATATCTAAATACAGCTGATGATAAATTACAACAAAAAATTCAACTGAAAACTATTAAAAAATTAAATATATCTATATTTTCCTGCAAAAAAATTAACAAACAAATCGAACAAACTAAAAATAATACTAAAAACAAAATTAAACTAAAAATAATAATAAAATTAAAATTCAACTAAAAATATTAACCAAAATTAAATATATCTTTTTTTAGCTGCAAATAAATTAGAAAAAAAACCAAACTAAAAATAAAAATATAAATAAAAATTAACTAAAAAAAATAATGACATTAAATTTCAACTAAAAATAATAACAAAATTAAATTCATCTATATTTAGCTCAAAATAAATTTTAAAAAAAAATTCAACTAAAAATAATTATAAAATTAAACTTAAAAAGTATCTAAATTTAACTGAAAATAAATTATAAAAAAAATTCAACTTGTAATAATAATACTAATAGTAACATTAAAATTGAATAATAAAGATAAAATTTAACTACAAATAAGAATAAAATTAAATACATCCATATTGAGCTCAAAAAAAATTACAAAAAAAAAAAATTCAACTAAAAATTATATTACACTTAATTATATCTATATTTAGCTGAAAAAAAATTATTTAAAAAATTCAATAAAGAATACTAAGAACATAAAAATTTAACTGAAAATACTAATAGAATTAAAATTTAAATTAAAATAATAATAGAGTTAAAATTCAACTAAAAATATTAATAAAAATAATTATATCTATATTTAGCTCAAAATAAGAAAAACTAAAAATAATAACAATATTAAATATTTCTTTATTTAGTCCATTTAAAAATTATAATAAAAATAAATATATTTATATTTAACTGAAAATAAATTATAAACAAAATTCAACTAAAAATAATAATAAAATTTAATTAAAAAAATATCCATATTTAACTGAAAATAAATTATAAAAACAATTCAACTAATAATAATAACAATAAATATATCAATATTTAGCTGGAAATAAATTGTAAACGAAATTCAACTAAGCATAATAATAAAATCAAACTTAAATATATCTATTTTTACCTGAAAATAAATTAAAAAAATATTTTAACTAAAAATAATAATAACATTTAAATTGAACTAAATATAAACATAAAATTAAACATATCTTTATATAGATAAAAATGAATTAAAAATAAAGAAATTCAACTAAAAATAATAATAAAAATAAAATTCAACTAAAAAAAAATTAATTAAATATATCTATATTTAGCTGAAGATAAATTAAAGAAGAAAAAAAGTTATAAAATCAAAATGAATACATCTATATTTAGCTGCAAATAAATTATAAACAAAAAAACAACTAAAAATAAAAATATCAATAAAATTCAACTAAAAAAAAAATTAAATTAAAATTCAACTAAAAATAATAATAAAATTAAATTCTTCCATATTTAGCTCAAAATCAATTATAAACAAAATTCAACTAAAATTAATAATAAAATCAAATTAAAATATATCTATGTTTAGCTGAAAATAAATTATAACAAAAATTCAACTAAAAATAATAATAACTAAAAAATTTAACTTAAAATAATAATGAAATTAATTATACCTATACTTAGCCAGAAATAAATTGAAAACAAAATTCAAGCAAAAATTATAAAAAAATTAAACTTAAATATGTCCCTATTGAGCTGAAATTAATTTTTAAAAGAATTTCATTTAAAAACAATATTAAATTAAAATTCAACTAAAAATAATAATGGAATTGAAATTCAACTAAAAATTATAATAAAATTAAATATATCTATATTTAGCTGAAAATAAATTATAAACAAAATTCAACTAAAGATAATAATAAAATTTAATTTAAAAAATATCTATATTTAACTGAAAATAAATTATAAACAAAATTCAATTAAAATTAATAATAAAATGAAATTAAAATATATCTATGTTTAGCTGATAATAAATTATAAAAAAATGCAACTAAAAATAATAATAATTAAAAAATTTAACTTAAAATGATAATAAAATTAATTATACTATACCTATATTTAGCCAGAAATAAATTGAAAACAAAATTCAAGCAAAAATTATAATAAAATTTAACTTAAATATATCCATATTGAGCTGAAATTAAGTTTTAAAAGAATTTCAACAAAAAACAATATTAAATTAAAATTCAACTAAAAATAATAATTGAATTCAAATTCAACTAAAAATATTAATACAATTGAATATATCTATATTTAGCTTAAAAAAAAAATAATAAAGATAATATTCAACTAGCTGCAAATAAATTATAAACAATTAAAAATAAAATTAAAACTAAAATTCAACTAAAAAAATAATGAAATTAAAATTCAACTCAAAATAATAATAAAATTAAATTCATCTTTATTTAGCTCAAAATAAATTTAAAAAAAAACAACAAAAAAACTAAAAATAATTATAAAATTAAACTTAAAAATTAACTATATTTAACCGCAAATAAAGTATTTAAAAAATAACTTATGATAATAATAATAATAATAATAATAATAATAATATTAATAATAACATTAAAATTGAATAATAAAGATAGAATTTAACTAAAAATAAGAATAAAATTAAATACATCCATATTGAGCCCAATGTAAATTATTTTAATACATCGACTAAAAATTAAGATAAAAAAAAATATGTCTATATTTAACTGAAAAAAAATTAGAAACAAAATTCAACTAAACATAATAATAAAATTTAATTTAAAAAATGTCTATATTTAACTGAAAATAAATTATAAAAAAATTCAACTTATAATAATAACACTAAAATTCAACTAAAAATAATAATAAAATTAATTATATCTATACTTAGCTCAAAATAAATTAAAAATTAAAAATAATAATGAAGATTAAATTTACCCAAAAATAAGAATAAAATTAAATAAATCCATAATGAGCTGAAAATAAATTATAAAAGAAAGGCAACTAAAAATAATAATAGAACTGAAATTCAACTTTTAAAAAATAACAAAATTAAAATTCAATTAAAAATAATAATAAAAAAAACTATGTCTATATTTACCTCTAAATAAACAAAACCCTAAAAATAATAATAACAAATTGAATAAATCTATATTTAGCTCAATGTAAATTATTTTAAAAAATCGACTAAAAATTATAATAAAAATAAATATATCTATATTTAACTAAAAATAAATAATAAACAAAATTCAACTAAAATTAATAAAAAAATTAAATTTAAATATATCCATATTGAGCTGAAAATATTTTTTAAAAGAATTTCAACTAAAAGCAATATCAAATTTAAATTCAACTAAAAATAATAATAGATTTAAAATTCAACTTAAAATATTAAAAAATTAAAAATATCTATATTTAGCTCAAAATAATAACAAAATAATAATAATACAGATAAAATGTAACTAAAAATAAGAATAAAATTAAATATATCCATTTTGAGCTGAAAATAAATCATAAAAAAAAATCAACTTACAATAATAATAGAATTAAAATTCAACTAAAAATAATAATGGAATTGAAATTCAACTAAAAATATTAATAAAATTAAATATATCTATATTTAGCTCAAAATAAAAAAAAAATAAAAATAATAATAAAATTAATTATATCTATATTTAGCTCAATGTAAATCATTTTAATAAATCGACTAAAAATAAGAATAAAATTAAATATATCTATATTTAATAGAAAATAAATTATAAACAAAATTCAACTAAAAATAATTATAAACTTAAACTTAAAAAGTATCTATATTTAACTGAAAATAAAATATAATAATAATAACAATAATAATAATAATAATATTAATAGTAATAATAATAATAATAATAATAATTATAATAATAATAATAATAATAATACTAATAATAATAATAATAACATTAGAATTGAATAATAAAGATAAAATTTAACTAAAAATAAGAATAAAATTAAATACATCCATATTGAGCTGAAAATAAATTACAAAAAAAACCCAACAATTAACAATAATAATAGAATTAAAATTCAACTTAAAATAATAATAAAAGTAAAATTCAACTAAAAATAATAATAAAAATAATTATATCTATATTTTGCTCAAAATAAAATAAAAAAAAATAAAAAGAGTTTAATATATATTTATTTAGCTCATGTGTAAATTATTTTAAAAAATCGACTAAAAACAACAATAAAAATAAATATATCTATATTTTTTACTGAAGATAAATTATAAACAAAATCCAACTGAAAATAATAATAAAACTAATTATATCTATATTTAGCTACAAAAAAACAAAAACAAAAACAAACTAAAAATAAGAATAAAATGAATAATATCCAAATTGAGCTGAAAATGAATTATAAACAGAATTCAACTCAAAATAATAATAACATTAAAATTCAACTAAAAATAATCATAAATTTAATTCTGTCTATATTAAGCTCAAAATGAAAAAAAAAAATAATAACAATAAAATTTAACTAAAAATAAGAATAAAATTAAATATATCCATATTGAGCTGAAAATAAATTATAAAAAGAAATCAACTTACAATAGTAATAGAATTAAATTTCTATTTAAAATAATAATAAAATAAAAATTCAACGTAAAATAATAATAAAAATAAATATATATATATATATATATATATATATACATATATATATTTAGCTCAGAATAAATAAATAAAAAATAATAAAAACAAACTAAAATAAAAGAATACAATTAAATATATCCAAATTCAGCTGAAAAAAAAATCAACTAAAAATAAAAATAGAATTAAAATTCAACTTAAAAAAATAATAAAATTAAAATTCAACAAAAAAATAATAACAATAATTATATCTATATTTAGCTCATATCAAATAAATTAAAATATTAATAAAATTGAACTTAAATATATCGTTATTTAGCTGAAAATAAATTATAAACAACAGTTTTAGTTGGAATTTATTTTAATTTTATTTTTAGCTTAATATAGATTTATTTAGTTTTTTTTTATCATTTTAGTAAAGTTTTAGTTTGATCACTAATTTTATATGAATTTTTAAACTAATTTATTTATAGCGTAATATAGATATATTGATTATTATGTTAAGTTAAATTTTTATTTTATTATCATCTTTAGTTGAAATTCATTTAAAATTTATTTATATTCAGCTAAATATAGATATATTTAATTTTAATTTTAGTATTATTTTTAGTTGAATTATGTGTAGAATTAATTTCAGCTAAATATAGCATATTTAATGTTATTATTATTTACAGTTCAATTTTAATATTGTTATTATTTTTCGTTGAATTTTGTTTATGATTCATTTTCAGCTTTATATAGATATATTTAATTTTATTATTATTTTTAGTTCAATATCAATTATATTAATATTTTTAGTTGAACTTTTTAAAAAAATTATTTTCAGCTGAATAAAGATATATCTTATTTTAATTTTATTATTAATCTTTGTTGATTTTTTGTTATAATTTACTTTCAGCTACATTTGGATGTATTTATAGTTGAACTTTTTAAAAAAATTATTTTCAGCTGAATAAAGATATATCTTATTTTAATTTTATTATTAATCTTTGTT
>JBCIKM010095689.1:0-13638 GCA_039654465.1 Melibe viridis | reverse complement strand
AGGAACTTGTGAATCATAAAGCACACTGGGTCAGGGTGTAAGGAACTTGTGAATCATAAAGCACACTGGGTCAGGGTGTAAGGAACTTGTGAATCATAAAGCACACTGGGTCAGGGTAAATTTTGAGTACCTATTTAAAAGAGAAAAAAAAATCCTGAGCGATGGATTGAAGGCAATCCTCCATCCATTGACGAATCCCGTGTGTTTATGTATTGTTCATCATTTGAAAGTAACTAAAAATAAAAGTGTGATGAACTTAAGTAATTTCTCCCTCCTCCTCTTCTTCCTCCTCCTGTTCCTCCTGCTCCTGCTTCTCCTGCCTCCTCCTCTTCCCCTCCTCCGCCTGATTCTGCTCCTCTTCCCCTCCTCCTCATTCTCCTCCCCTCCTCCTCCTCATCCCCTCCTCCCTCCTCTTCTTCCTTCTCTTCCCATCCTCCTCCTCCTCCTCCTCCTCCTCCTCCTCCTCCCCCTCCTCCTCCACCTCTTCCCCTGCTCCTCCTCGTCCTTCATCATCATCATCAATCTCCTCCTCTTCCTCCTTCTCCTCCTCCTCTTCCTTCTCCCCTCCACCACCCCTTTCTCCTCCCCTCCTCATCCTCCTCTTCCCGTCCTCTTCCTCCTCCTTTCCCCATCTTCCTCCTCTTCATCCTCGTTCTCCTCCTTATCATCATCATCATCAAAATCAATTGGCAACATCATCCTCATTATTGTTATCCTCATCCTCATCCTCCTCCTCCTCATAATCATCATCATTATCGCCATCCTCCTCTTCCTCCTCCTCTTCCTCGTCCTCCTCCACCTCTTCCTCCTCCGCCTCCTCCTCCTCGTCCTCCTCAGCATCATCATCATCATGCTCATCATTATCATCATGCTCATCATTATCATCATCATCATTATCATTATCATCATCATCATCATTCTCACCATCATCATCATCATCATCATCATCCTCCTCCTGTTCCTCCTCCTCATCATCATCATCGTCATGATCATCATCATCATCATCATCATCATCATCATCATCATCATCACCATCATCATCATCATCACCATTATTGTCATTCTCTTCTTCCTCCTCCTCCTCCTCATTATCATCATCATTATCATCATCCTCATCATCATTATTATTACCATCCCTGCAGAGTCTAGCAGTGCCCAGCTACAGTGTGAGGTGGGAGGACATCCCCCGCCCAGCGTCCGGTGGTCCAAAGGCCCCAAGAAGATCCTCTCAGGTACTGGCCTTGATATTGGCCTTGAAGACTGGGTCAGCACCGTGACCTTCACCAAGGTCAGGAGCAGCCAGGCTGGTGTGTACACTGTCACCCTCACCAACGAGGTGGGAAGCGTCTCTGCAGACGTTGAGCTGGTTGTAGAGCAAGGTGGGTTGTAGTTGTCCTTATCAATAGCAGTAAATGTAGGGCGTTTGTTTAGCGCTTAACCACAGCCTGCATCATGTTCTCAGCTGGCCACAATACCATATCCTTGGTAGACAACTAAAATGGTTGCCAATAGGGGTAGTAGTGACAGTGGTAACGGCAGCGTAGTATAGAAATAAAAAGTCAGTAGTCGTAATTGTTATTTGTCATCGTGCAGTAGTGACAGGCTTGTTAAGCACAACTAAATGATAATACATTGTCTTATGAAATCTTAAAAACCATTGATTTGTACTGAATAAAAGTGCAATCATAGAAGCAGGAAACTCAATTATAAAACACATTAACTTCAATTGCATTCCACAAAGTGTACATTGAACTCATAAAAAAGTTCTTTGTCTGTATTCGTTTTGAATTTTGTTTTTTTCCTGGACACAATAATCCTTTTACAGGCGTGAAATGATATAGAATGACCAATTATAAAAATAAAAGTATGACATCTGTTTTTAAGTGTTAGTTAAGATTGATTTCATTAATATATTTGATATTGAAGCTCCAAATTCCCCTCCTTTCACCAGACGCTGCAGAGCAAGAAGCTCCAGAAACCGAATCCGGCAAAGAGACTCTCACAGAGGAAATCGACTCTTCCTCCCCGGAACGCAAAGAGGAAGAAGAGAGTGACAGAGGAATTGTTAAGGAACAAGAAGCAGAGGAAACAAAGGAGAAGGTCTCACTGAGTAAGCCATCCACAGAGCAGCCAAAGGAACAGACTGCAAAGGAGTATCAAGTGACTCCAGAGAAATCTGAAGTGGTTGAGGACATTAGTAAAAGCACACAAGAGACATCAGACGCTGTAGAAGAAAAGACTGATAAATCAAAGGCTACCAAAGTAGAGACTGAGGTTGAGGAAAAACAAGTCGTTGTTTCTTCATTGGATGAGGTCGATGCCAAGCCTGACATAGTTGAGGAGGAGACAAAGAATAAACACAGTGCAGCCGATTTCACCAATTCTGCTTTAACTGAAGAGGCTGAGGCCAGCACACAACTCTCTGCAGTCTCTGATATTGCAGGTGACTCAAAAACAACATCTGAAACTCGTATTTCAGCCAAGTCAGAAATTGGAGAATTGTCAGCCAAGAAAGAGTCTGCTGAATCTAAACTCTCTGTTGAAACTGAAATCACACAGAGCTCAAAATCAAAAGTTCAGAAGGAAGTTGTTTTGGTTGAAGAAGTTGCTGAAAAACCAGTCAAACAGGTTGATGAGAAGCCAGTTGAAGTTGCTGGGAAAATAGTTAAAAAAGTTGCTGAAAAAGCCAGTAAACAAGTCACAGAAAAATCAGAAGAAAAAGTCACTGAAAAAGTAAAGGAACTAGTCGCTGAAAAGCCAGTTGAACAGGTCAACGAAAAGGTTGCTGAAAAAACAGTTGAGAAAGAAACTGAAAAGGTTGCCAAAAAATCAGTTGAAGAGGTTGCTGAAACACCAGTTGAACAAGTTGCTGAAAAACCAGTTGAACAAGTCACAGAAAAGCCAGTTGAACCAGTTGCTGAAAAGCCAGTTGAACAAGTCACAGAAAAGCCAGTTGAACAAGTCACAGAAAAGCCAACTGAACCAGTTGCTGAAAGGCCAGTTGAAACAGTTGCTGAAAAGCCAGTTGAACCAGTTGCTGAAAAGCCAGTTGAACCGGTTGCTGAAAAGCCAGTTGAATCTGTTGCTGAAAAACCAGTTGAACAAGTCAAAGAAAAGCTAGTTAAACAGGTTGCTGAAAAGCCAGTTGAGAAGGTCGCCAAAAAGCCAGTTGAATCTGTTGCTGAAAAACCAGTTGAACAAGTCAAAGAAAAGCTAATTGAACAGGTTGCTGAAAAGCCAGTTGAGAAGGTCGCTGAAAAGCCAGTTGAACAAGTCACTGCCAAAGTTGCTGAAAAATCAGAAGTCACTGAAAAAGCAGTTGAAAAAGTTTCTGAAAAGCCTGTTGAGAAAGTTGCTGAAAAGCCAGTAGAACAAGTCACTGAAAAAGTAGTTGAACAATTCGCTGAAAAAGTAGTTGAACAAATTGTTGAAAAATCAGTGATCGAGGCAGTAGAACAAAGTTCTGACAAAGATTTAGAGGATAAAAAAGAAGACAAATCTACTGCTGTAAAAGACCGAAATACTGATAAAGAGCCAGTTGTTGTGAAAGAAACTGTTGGTGAAAAAGAAGAAGCTAAGCTTGTTGTTGGAAAGCAGCAAATCACTGTAGAAAAGGAGGTCTCTGAAAAGCAACAAGTAACTAAAGAGGAACAAGTTACTGAAATAGAAGAGGTTGTCAAAAAAGAACAAGTTACCAAAACTGAGCAGGTTACTAAAACAGTTGCAAAGAGAGAAGTTGAATCATCTGTTGTACAAGAGAAAGTTGAAGTAGTTGATCAGAAAGTTGTTGCCGAGGAAGTAAAAGTAGAAACTGACTCGATCACAGAAGTTGCTGCTGCTGCTGCTGCTGCTAAAGTTGTTGAGCCCTTCGTAGAAAGCAAGGTAAATTAAATTCTTGGAAAAGTCTGGTAATACCAAACAATTAGTGAGATCCCAGTCAAGCTGGCACTGTCAATACATGCCTTCCCCGTCGAATCTGTCCTTGTGGTTTTCTTTATAATTGAAGAGTGGTTTTCCAAAACTCTGTGAGTTTTGTTTTCACTATTTTGCGAAATTAAGGATCCATCCGCTGATTTTCCTCTAATAAGCAATAAATTTATAAATCTTAAGAACTTGATTGTCTAGCAATTCCAAGTCTCTTTGTCTGAAGCTTTTAATATGAAGAGTAGAAAATCAAAAGGAAAAGCCTGTCGGGGAAGGATCTCAAAACTTTTGAAAAGGTCATTTAAGGAGTTTTAGAAAACTGCCGTTCACTGATAACAAAGAGCATTGTAGTTAAGTTGTTAAGTCTTAAGATTTCTCTGCCGATGTCCGTGTTTTTATCACACAGCAGCTCTGCACTGCATCTGACACTTGGGATTTTCCAGACCAAAGAGAATAACATTCGCAAAAGATTTTTTAATTTCTCTTTAAAGATTAGCTCCCCTACAAATAGATAAAAGACATATGCCTGTATTACGCATATTTTGTTCAAAGTTTTGTTCAAGATATGCGATGAACTTGATGCCCCTCATGTAGTCTATGTGTGAGCATTTCTCCCACATGCCTGCCTTGCTCATTTGTAGGTTGCCAATGCTTGATATGATTCAGACTTCTTAACAATCTCTGTAGCATTCAGTTAAACTTCTGGATATATAGAGTGTAAAAAGAAAACTGTTTGAATCTCTGATATTCCTTGATTTGAAGTTCATTTCAACTTCTATTTGACTGGATTTTTTTTCCGTTACAAAGGAAAAACCAGTCTCGGAGGAAGAGAAAGCCAGGCAAGAGAAGAAAAAAGACAGGAAGCCCGACGCCCCGCAGGTTCTAGAAAGCATGGATGATATCGTGACAGAGCTCGGGGACCTGGCCCGTTTTGACTGCCGAGTCTCGGCATATCCCGATCCAGAGATCACATGGTACGTGTAACAGATTGAATGATATGGATGCCTTATGTCGACAGGTTCCCTGCAAGCTATGGGGTTGATGGTTGTGGTGATGATCGTTGTTGTGATGATGGTTGTGGTGATGATGGTTGTGGTGGTGGTGGTTGTGGTGATTGTGGTTGTGGTGATGGTGGTTGTGGTAATGGTAGTTGCTGTGGTGGTTCTTGTGGTTATGATGGTTGTAATAATGATGGTTGTGGTGATGATGGTTGTGGTGGTGGTGGTTGTGGTGATGATGGTTGTTGTGGTGATGGTGGTTGTGGTGATGGTGGTTGTTGTGGTGATGGTTTTGATGGTGGTGGTTGTTGGGGTGATGGTTGTGGTGATGATGGTTGTGGTCATGATGGTTGTTGTGGTGATGATGGTTGTGGTGATGGTGGTTGTGATGGTGGTAGTGGTGATGATGGTTGTGGTGATGATGGTTGTTGTGGTGATGGTTGTGGTGGTGGTGGTTGTTGTGGTGATGGTTGTGGTGATGATGGTTGTGGTGATGATGGTTGTTGTGGTGATGGTGGTTGTTGTGGTGATGGTGGTTGTGATGGTGGTAGTGGTGATGATGGTTGTTGTGGTGATGGTGGTTGTGGCGATGGTGGTTGTGATGGTGGTAGTGGTGATGGTGGTTGTGGTGATGATTATTGTGTTGATGGTGGTTGTGGTGGTGGTGGTTGTGGTGGTGGTGGTAGTGGTGATGGTGGTAGTGGTGATGGTGGTAGTGGTGATGGTGGTTGTGGTGATGATGGTTGTTGTGGTTGTTCTTGTGGTTATGATGGTTGTAATAATGATGGTTTTTGTGATGGTGGTTGTTGTGATGGTGATTATGGTGGCAGAATTGTGGTAGGGAAGATTAAGCTAGTGTTGGTGTTGGCAGACGTGCCAAACCTCTGTTTTTTTTTGTTTTATTTGCTTTTTCTTTTTTTTTCTCACTTTTTAAATTTTTTGTTTGTTTTGTGTTCTTTCTTTTTGTTTTTCTTCTCGTTAGTTAATATGTATTCTACAATATTCCATTAATTGTTTGGCTTAAAAAAAAAAATTCTTGGCATCCCTGTATTGGTGATGGTGTTGGCGCATGTGATATAGGTTTCAGTTCTGGTTGTGGTGGTGATAGTGTCGATGTTTGTGGTGGTAGCAGTGATCTTTGGAGCAAAGGTGAAGGTAGAGCTTGTTAAAATGTTCGCTATAGTATGAGTTTTAGGGAAGACGAAGATAGTTTTGGTGATGGTGTTGGTATTTTATGTCATTGCCGTCCAGAAACACTGTAGTACGAGTATGTTAAACTGACGACTTTTCAGGAGAAGCTAAAAAAACATTTTATTTTGACTGATACAAGAACAAACTACATATATTAAATGCCAAATAGAGGAAAACAAAAACAGATATTCCTACTGCACAAAGCTGCTAAGATTCACAAAGGGAAATAATTGTGGTAAAGCGAATTAAAAAACTATAAAAAAAACCTAACATACTACAGTTTTCCTGGACGGTGTGATTTGTAGTGTCTCCATATGTCAGTATTTTATGGTTACATGCAGATCCTTATATGATATTCTACGATAAAAAAACAAAACAACTATGACATTTCATTGTTGTTCAAAAGAGGATTATTTACATGTTTTCTTTTTTCCCAAAATTTATTTTTCCGTCTGTAAGGTTCAAAGATGGCCTCAAGGTTACCCCAACAGCCAGGCATGAGTTGCTGAATTTCCACGATGACATCTACTCCCTCCTAATTCGAAGCGTGGAGAGAAACGACAGTGGAAAGTACACCTGCCTGGCCAAGAATGTCCACGGGGAGGCCAAGTCAGAGGCCATCCTCAATGTCTTAGGTAGGCCTTGCATCATGGCATCTTCTGGCCTATGAATAGATTTTTGTATGCTTTGTTGATTCTTGTTTTGAGGGATTGACTTAGGTTTGGGAAGATGGTGGCGAGGGGGGGGGGGAGGGGGGGGCGGACTTCAGCAAATCATCTGAGGGTGTGAGTGCCGCTTCTGAAGGAGGTTTTCTTCATAGTTTTTTTCAAATGTGTATTTTTGTATTTTGGAAGGAAGACAGTGGGAAACAATGTATAATGATGTGTGCAAAGTGGGGTGTGCTCTATGTCACAGGCGCTTGTTACTTGGGCAAGCCAGTACCTTAGTTGCAGAGGGGTGAAGCACCTTGAAATGTTATTTATAGTATCTTTATTATTGACACTAAAAGGAAAATAACGTGTACACAGTACCAGAACAAGTCAAAGCCATGCATATGAAGAAAGGGAAAAAAACCCCAACAAAACAGGTCAGACTTCCAAATTACCTGTTTTGACCGTTCTTTCTCTGCTTTTGACTCATCATGGCACCGTGTCTTCACCGTTTCTGTGATTATCATCAATTTCCATTTCCAGCGCTTACTCTATTTTTCATATTATTAATATTATTTTGTGACCTACCAGCCCTGAAGGAGAAGATAGAAGACGCCCACGTTGCTCCGGCCTTCCTGACCAAGTTCTACGACATGGAGGCCGTGGAAGGTGTGCCAGTGGAGTTCGTGTGTGTGGTGGACGGGCAGCCCGAACCCACAGTTACCTGGCTGCTCAACGGCAAGGAAGTGGAGAACAGCTCAGAAATCCTCACTCGTCGGCAAGACGACTCCATCATGCTGGCCTTCAGGTAATGGTGGAAAAGGGGTTGGGGTGATCAGAGGGTGACTGAAGTTTTGGGTTTTAAGATTAATACACTAAAAGATGTTTAAATATAAGAAAATGATTTTTATGTTGAGCAGCTTGATCAGTCTGACAAAATGTAAGATAATGATGACGATGATGATGAAGAGATGATATCAATGATGATGATGATAATGATGATGATGATGATGATGATGATGATGATGATGATGTTTCCAGATCAAATTGATTCCAAATTTGGGGGCTTCAGATGTTCAACAATACCATTGTGATCCTACAGGTCTGTTCAACTGGAGCATTCTGGGGAGATTGTGTGCAAGATCAAGAATGATTCAGGGGAGGCAATGTGCAAGGCTCGTCTCCAAGTGCAAGAGGATGTGACCAAGCGGGGTGACCGCCCGTTGTTCCTGGAGAGACCGTCTGACACAGAGGTCTCCGAGGGAGGGGAGGTGACTTTTGAGTGTGTCATTTCTGGTGTGCCGGAACCAGAGGTCACTTGGTACTTCAACAGTAGAGAGCTCTATGTGAGTAGTTGTTTTATGTGAAATGGTGAACGTTCTCATTTCAGTTTAAGAATTAAGCAGGTGCGGGCAATATGGAGTAAATTGTAATGAAGGAGATAGTGAAGGTAGAAGAATATTTAGTTCATCAGTAAATTCTCTTTCATAGTCATAGTCAATTTAGTTTCAATCTCTTTTCCTTATTTAGTTAAACTGTCTTCACATTTTCACTGCACTTTGTCCTCTCTTTCTATTTTCTATGTAATTGACCATCTGCCACAGATGCTGTGGAAAATTTCACTTATATCAATCCTGTTGAGTAGTCAGAGACAAGGCAAACCCAAAAAATTGGAGAGATTTAAGATAAAAAGAGGCTTTTTTTTACACTTAATTTAATAAAATAATTGAAATTAAGTAGATCTTTGCAAACTATTTGATATCAATTATTTTCCCTCCAAAGGAATCTCGACGTCGAAGTATGCGAAGAAGACCAGGTCAGAAGTACACGTTGACTCTAAAAGAGATCATTCCAGAAAACGCTGGTGTGTACACGTGTAAAGCTGTCAACCGTGCTGGAGACGCTTCCTGTGCGGTGGAACTCTCTGTGAAAGAAATGCCATCGGATCAGATGTTGAAGGGCAGGAGTTTTAAGTGAGTGACAATTCTCTGAATTTTTCATAGTTAATCAATCAGTTTCCCAATTGTTCCTTCCCTTCAAGAGAGCAAAGCAGGGAAAGAAAGCCAGTTCTACATACTGACATAAGATGCTTGTCTCCTCCTTTTCTTTGTGATAGAATGAACCTAAATATTGATTACAGAGAATTTTAAAGGTTGGACTTCAAAGTGAAAATACTCTATGGCTCTAGACGACTCGCCCCTGAACTACAGGCAGTGGAGCAGAGATAAGTTAGGATGATCTTATCAATCTCAATTTCCTTTAGATCACAGGTTTGAAATTTTCACTTCTAAGGCGAGAATTAGCACATTTAAAAACTATTACCTTATTGCTTTAGATAGCTGTTAGAATTCAAGACTTACCTCAAATGTAAAAGAATTCCCATTTGTTGTGTACTCTGGTTGCTGCATTCTTTTGGTGCACTCTTTTTTGGTATTATCAGTCAGTGTATTCTTTAATTCACATCATTCTTTCTTTTGTTTTTCTTTCCTAAGCATGAACTTAGAGAATGACATGAAGAAGTATGCCTTCCCACCGTCCTTCACACGCCGCCTGACAGACAAACGCGTCTTACCTGGCAGAATGGCAAGGTTTGAGTGCATGGTTATCGGTGTGCCCGAACCAGAGATCGAATGGTAAGCATTAGTTATCGCCTTAAGGATTCCCTGTTGTAACCTCTAATCTGATCAATTAATCTTTAATTTTGATTTTGAAAAACACAGTCAAATTATTTGGTAATTGCCCATTTGGGATATATAAAGATATATTGAAATGAATTGAATTGAATTGAATTGAATTGAATTTTTCCATTTTTCCATTTTTCCTGTGTTGTTGAAATGGAGAGAAAGAAATTGTAATTTAATGGTAAAATTAATTTCAAATTCAATATTTTTTTACACTTTTGGGTAATAAACTCTTGGAATTTTAAATATTGGCAATTAACATTTACTTTGCGTAGGCAAACTCCTTCAGACAGAAGGCTTGGGGTGCTTTGCGATAAAACAGAGTAATGAATTTTATACATTGTAATAACCATACACAAATGTATTTATCAATCTGTTGGAAATTCGACCAAACACCTTCTCTCTCCTATTATTTTTTATTATCAAAATTTTCTTGCTGCTTGGAGGTCCTTTGCTTCTCTTCTTTCCCCAAACAGGATGAGTCAGCTAAGCAGAGCGGTGTACAGCTGGTTGAAATCTTTAAAAAGTATGAAAATAGAGATTTTAATTTTAATCACTTTTCTTATTGTTTGAATGCCTTTCAGGTCCAAGGATGGCTACCCGTTGAAATGGGGTCCCAAGTACAAGATTGGACGGGAAGGTCACAACGCTGTTCTGGTGGTGGAGAACTGTGACACAGTGGACGAAGGGGTCTACACGTGTACTCTCTTCAATGATGCTGGCAAAGCTTTCTGCACAGCCAGCCTGCGAGTCCAGGGTGAGATTTCGCTCTCTTTTACTTACTCAACTAGATTTTATTTTGAGGAACATCTGAACGTTATTTAATTTTGAATTGATCAACACTTTTCTAAAAGTTGGAACGAATTTGATTTTTTTTTTTTCCAAATTCATGATGACGTTGAGAGGACAGATTAGTGTAAAAAAGTTAGTTGTATATAAGCTCAAATTTCATTCCCTTTGGAAAATCTAAATAAATACTCAAACACTACTGTGCATCTTAATTCATTACTGTGATTGGTTGCAAAGTCATATTTTTGTTTCATTTTTTTTTCTCTTTGATTTTTTTCTGACATATTATTAATCCTGTGTTTCATTTCGGCTACTAAACAGGCAGCCTGAATGTTATAAGAAATACATTCCCAATGGACTGTTTTTTTAAAGCTGTGTTCATTTTGGTTCTTGTCCACAGCTGAGGAACGAACCCGAGACTCCCTGCCTCGATTCATCTCCCCAGCCATGGGTGTCGATGCATACAAGAAGTCCTCCACACCAACACACAGAAGATCTGTATCCAAGTCTGTGGCTCCTGAAGGTAAGCTATTAGTATTGTAACAGTTTGTTTTATACATCTGTTGAACGATCCTTGGAAATTTTTGCACTAGTTGTTGAATGGAGCACAACTTTAGGATGATTGTGAAATTGAAAGATTATTAATGTAATTTGAGCATGAACTTAATGGAACCTTCATTGATGCTGAACTATTCTGCAGGTGTAATGCTTTGAAAGAAAAAAACCCTGGATAAAAATGTCCTTGTACAAATTTCTTACCAGAGAACTAAGGATTGACTGTGTGAAAATGGCATGGTTCCACCCTCACAATTGAAATTTCTTAAAGATTCAAAAGAAATTTGGTTTTCATATTAATCTATGTTGGAAATGCATCATGATGATTTTTTTTTTATCAAATCCTTGTCTCATTGTGACCACCAGATCAAATTCCCAGCATGCCCATCGACAAACCGGTGCTGCTGGAGGTGAAATCTAATGCCGCAAAGCTGTCCTGGATGCCGGCACCGACCGCCATGTTGCCTGACAACGCCCAGAAGATCTCCTACATCATCGAGGCCCGGGAACAGCCAAGCAAGAACTGGGTGGGTGGATCTTTTGTTTTTATTTTAAGCTTTTATTGTGTAATTTATTCCACTGTCCCTATTTTAGTGCTGCTGTCTCCCATTCTCTCTCGCTCTTTTTCTGTCTCTCTCTTTTTCTGTCTCTCTCTCTTTCTCTCTCTCTCTCTTTCTCTCTCTCTCTCTCTTTCTCTCTCTCTCTCTCTCTCTCTCTCTCTCTCTCTCTCTCTCTCTCTCTCTCTCTCTCTCTCTTGCTCTCTTTTACAGGAGACTCATAACAAAGTCCAAAAGACTTGGCTTGCTTTGTCCCGACTCAACAGCCCGCATTGACCGAACGCAGACATACACACACAAACACACACACACACACACAAACACACACACAAACACACACACACACACACAAATACACACACACAAACACACACATACACACACAAACACACTCATACACACACAAAAACACACACACTCGTACACACAAACACACTTATACACACACACAAACACACACACACACATGTTCACACAAAGAGACCCATACGCTTACATACACAAACACACACACATGTTCACACAAACAGACTCATACGCTTACATACACAAACACACACACGTACAAACACAAACACATTCATACACACACACACACACACACACACACACACACACACACACACACACACACACACACATCCACACAAACACATACACAAGTACATACACAAAAACACACACACGTACACACACACACACATATACACAAAACACACATACACAAAAACACACAGACATACACAAAAAACACTCACGTACACACACACACACGTACACACACACACACACGTACACACACACACACACGTACACACACACACACACACACACACACACACATCCACACACCAAACTCACTCCGCTGGGGGACAGTTGAAGCATTTGGCTCCATCTTGAAACCAGTTAACCAGTATATCTAATCAAAGCAGCCATCACTTCCCGTGCCATCCATTTCACAAATCAAATTCCTTCTCTCTTAGCGTTCATTCTGATCGTTCCATCAATCTCTCTCACCAAGTGTCCGATCTTTTATCGTCCATTGCGTGCTCCTAAACATCGTCGTTCCCTTGACTTTGAGCTTGACCATGCATGGCTTGGGAACAGAGTTAGAGCCGTAGTCATAATTCCATGGCGAGCGTGCAGAGTTTTCTCGGGTCTCGACTTGAGGTCAGTTCATGGTAAGGGCACCATAGTTGTCACAGCTCTTGAGAGGGGGTCGTTTCATGGTTAGGACTCACATTAGTGTTGTCCTCCCCCTTCTCCAATGGAATAGGGGCCTTCTTGGAGTGGACAGAGCCAAATTAACGACCCCAGCAATTGATCGAACCGTCCTTTAGACCTGCTCTTGCCTTCAATGGTGTGATCACTTCTAATTTCACGTGTCCAGAGTGCCTGAAAACCCACACCGAGCTCACCAATTTGATGAATTTGAGAGGCCACCCCCTGGTTCATTGAGCATTCTCCTTGAATGGACTGACTCTCAAACTCAATACTTGGTTTTAATTCCTAACCATACCTAATTGGGTTTTTTTTTTCAATTTATTCAATTTCAAAGTTTGACCACGACTTAGACGTAGTTTCTCGTGGTTGCACCTGCTTCCTACACATTGTAGTTACAGAAAAGGATTTGCAAAAATAAAAACATTTTCCACATCAATTTATTGACAATGCTTAAAACTGCTTTAAAATACCTTAATAAATTTTCACGTGTTGTTACTCGTGGGTGTCGATTGATTATGCTGTTCTTCGCCCTTTTTCAGATATTTCTTCTTCCATTCCTAACAAAAGGATAAATTTGAGTTTAAAAGCTACCTCTTGTACTGGACATGAATCATCTGATTGGAAATACTTGATCACTTGTGAGATATCTTGGAGTATCATAAAGGTACAGATATGAGCATATTATTAACAAAATGACGAGCATGTTCAAACACCCATGCCATTATGTCTATCGCCGTCTCCTCGCCTCTCCCCACCCCCACCCCCCACCCTTTTCCAAATCCACCATCCAATTCATCGTCATCAGCGCCATTATCCTTTGTGGAATGGCGACCAGATCCTGACCAATCGGATTACACGAAACCTGAGGGGGATTCCTCTCTTTTCTCTTCGCTTCTCTTCTCTTCTCATCTCTTCTCTTCTAAACTTAACTGTCCCCTTCTCGCTCTCTTTGTCTCTCTCTTTCTGTCTCTCTGCCTCTCTCTCCGTCTGTCTCTCTCTGTCTGTCTATCTATCTATCTATCTATCTATCTATCTATCTATCTATCTATCTATCTATCTATCTATCTAT
>JBCIKM010095579.1:0-14526 GCA_039654465.1 Melibe viridis | reverse complement strand
CTTTCCTCTGGGCTCCTCTATGACCCTCGTGTGTCGTGGGGCCCTAAAACCTCCAATAAACAAACAAACAAACAAAGTTATTCAAACAAAAATCCTCAAACAACACACCTGATGTCAAGGACAAATAAGAAATATCTTAATTGAAAACATTTTCACCTAATGCACTTACACCCTTCATAAAAAGATTTTTTTATCTATTGTAACTTGAAGATTGTAGCCAGGGAATGTCCAAACCACAGATGGACTATGGCTTATCAGCCATACTTGATAACCAGCCACTCCCTTTTTGCATATAATATTCAGCTTATACATTTGTTGAAGGTTGCTTGTAATTCTTTTGCAAGGTATTTTGTGAAGTGACATCACTTGTGTAGTAAAAAAAATCTCAAAATTCTTTACTTTCTTTACATCAACATTTTTTTTATGCTTGAAAGTATGATAATAATAATTATATAGTTTCTGTTTTTTTTATCATCGATATTAATGGTTTACAATTTATTAATCTTAAATTTTTTCCAATGTATTTCTGACCTTTATTTTGTTTAAATCTAATGTTGAAAAGTTCTAAAAGTTACACCTAAAAAATTGGGGTCGGTGACCAAGAAGCAGGTTAATAAGAGGGTAGAAATCATAGAAAAAATTCTTTTTCATGAGATTTACAAGTTATTAATCAGGTGAATCATGCTAAAATAAGGCTGATAAACAGATAGATTAGGCGAATTAACATTTATTAACATTACATGCACAAAACAATTGTGAATTCAAGATGTTCAACAATAAACATAACTTAAATAGAAGAAGTGTGTGTGTGTGTGTGTGTGTGCGCGCACGCGTGTGATCGCGTGTGTGTTTGTATGTATATATAAATATAACAGTAACAATAATAAGAATAATATTGGTAGTGTGAAAGATAACCTAGAATAAGAATAATAATAATACATGATAATAATAATAATAATATAAAACAAAAAAACAAAACAAAAAAAGAGGTCATTACTTATCTACTGATAAGAAGCTAATATATACATTAACCAAAACTACTAATAGGCAGTAAGGGTATGAGGCCCGGGATAAAAAAAAAAGGCTGATAAACAGGGAGCTCATATGTCAAGACTTCTGTAGGTTCAATATTTGTTTTTTTATCCATATCCCCTCATACCGCTTAAGCAGTGTTGGGACCCATGAAAAACTCTGGATCACAAGAAATGTAGACAGGCAGAGGATCTGTCCACCATGCCTAATCTTGTGTGGCATAATGAGAAATACAAGGGGTATTACTTGATCTTAAGCCAAACAATAGTTGTTGTTGCCTTGATGGGATCTGCAAATTTATAAAGACCACTGAGCCAATTTACCGCAGGGCAAAGGTTCAATATGGTAATATTTATGCATTGATCTCCTGATTAAAAGTCTTTATTTTTGTTTGTATCTTGGTTTTTTTAAGATTGTGAATGTTAGAAATTCTTAACATCTTCTAAATTGAAGCAATAGAATCTGTTTTTGTTCTTCCTTGAATGTATTATTGTACAAAATATATTAAATTGTTGATTCAAGCATTGCATGTTGCCAGAAAGTCACTGAGGCAAAGTTTTATTATTCAAGCTTGCTTGCTTTTTTTCTCTCTCTCTATTGTTTCCTATTTCCAAAGAAGGCATGCTATGATAACCACTCTTCAACTTAATACTTAGCAGTCTTTGTTTGCTTGACTCAAACCTCAGTGCCAGAAAATTATTTTGTGTTTCCAAGAGTGTTTTTGGAGGTATTGTAATTTTTTTTTACAGCTTTTTAAAATATTGTATGACACATATACAGACCAAAAATAGACTTACAGCCCATTTGTAAAAGGCAAAGCATCAAAAAGATGGGCAAAGTACTCGCGCAAGACGCACCCACTCTGCTTTTGGCACAACATTGCTTTTTGTTGCCGAGGTTGCTTATAAAGTGACTCTTTCTTAAGACCGTAACTGAAATGTGGAACAGGTGATATGGAGAAACTTCCAGTAGTTTCCATTTTCCTTTGGTGAGAGTGTGAGGCATGTGATACATTCTTTTATTTTTTATAACTTGATATCGAATTAATTGTTATTCATCCCTTTTTTTTTTTCTGCTTGTTTATTTATTTTAAAACTGTTTTTTGAGCCACAAAAGTTTGTTTTTATTCAGCTCAAATAGATGGTTACACAGTGTTTGGACAATGGGTTGAATTGTATCAGCTTCCAGATGGAGTAGATGCTGATGCTTCTTTTTGACTGTGAAGTGTGATAGGTTTAAACAGACTTTGCTGAATGTTGCTAGAGTGGAGACGTTGAGGATACGACTAAGAAGTTCACTATCAGTTTCAATTTGTAATAAAATCAATGGGAGTCAAAAAGATGCATTCGCTTTGGATGGGCATCCTTTGTACTCTATCTTAATTAAACACAGCATGTCTTCTTACTGACATCTTGTCATTTATAGGATAATTAATTAAAGGCCCATAAGTTGGCAATCCCATAAATAGGTTTTTCTCTAGGCCTGGATTGTGTGCATGGCTTGAGTTTAGCATGGTTTGTTGTACGTAGTTGTAGATGATCTTCGTTCCCTCCTACCGTCCATGAGATAAACTGGAAAATCCTGGATTAGAGATGTGATTCAACGCCATAGGAAATTACCTCTACTTCTAGTCTCTCATAATCATAATAATGTCTGCATTGTTTCTTTTTCTTTTCAGAATTGTTCACTGATTACTGCATGTTTGTAAAAGTAAAAGATTAACCCCTACACTGTGGCCTGTCGACCGGGGAATTGAGGCTGGAGGCATCCCTGGTACCTCTTCTACTTCTGTTTCTTGTCTTTTATACTGAAGCTTTTTGTCTTACTTTTTCCCCTACTCCTTTCTATCCTGAGTCCAGTTTTTGTTGTCTTGTTTAGGTTTCAGTGGTCACCCCTCATTTCATGTCTTTTGGTCCATAACTCCAGGGTCACAAGTTAGACATACTATGTACTTTAGTACACAAAGGAGGTCTAAAGACACTGGATCTTCCTGGACCATTATGCTGTTAAATGAGATGGCCATTGCTTATTTTTTGTAATTAAAGATATTTTTTTATCATTGTAAATCATCTCTGTGTGGTGATAGTGATATTTATTTTTTAGAGTAAATCATCTCTTTACTGTTTATGGTTTGATCTGTTCCCTCTTTTAACTAATACTTTCATCTTACTTTCCTCTGGACTCCTCTATGACCCTCGTGTGTCGTGGGGCCCTAAAATCTGCAATAAACAAGCAACCCATACACTTGTCTTACCTTTTTTTTTTAGAGAGAAAATATTTCTGAAATGGACCTGAAATTCCAAAACAAAATTTAAAAACTAAAACCACTTTGTTGTTTTCTCATGAAACTTAATTGAATGCTCCTTTTTTCGTGGTCTCATTATGCCATAAACAGAGTGGATTCGTCTTGCTGGAGTTTACAACTCATCTTTTTTATGCTTTGATATGATATAGTGCAAACATACTCAACTCCTGTGGATGCCGGTTGAGTGGAGTCATCAAGGAGAAGTCACAGTCAGTTTGTAAATAATCACACCATCAAAAAAAAAAAAAAAAAAAGGAAAACTCCTGAGATATGTGTCCACCCTGCTCATGGCATCAGTGATGGCCCGGTAATACTTAAACCGCCGGTTGAGAGGCAAATTATTGTAAGTGCAAAATTCACATTTTGAGAAAATCATGTTCAAATGTTAAGCTCTCGGGGGAAATTAATGAGTGAGACAATAATTTTCCACCAAGCTGGTTTGGCATTTCAAAGGAATATATACACATTGTTTGGGAATAATGCAGATCTTGCAATTTATTAGCAGTCTCCCGTCTCCTAATCATGTTTTGTTGACCTCTTTTACTTTGACAATAATCAGTCAAACTTTGTTGGTCTGCCCGATTTTGATTGTAAATAAAATATAAAGCCACGTTTCATTGTTTGTCATCAAATGATTATTGACAATATTATTACATACATTGTAGGTGCTGTGTTGTTATTGTCTCACCTTTCAACAGGCGGGTAGTTGGTGGTGGGAGTCCTTGGTGGGCTCTTCTACTTGTTTCTTTTCTTTTACATTGAAGCTATCGTCTTACTTTTTCCCCTTTTCTGTTATGTCTTGTTTGCAACTCAATGCTCATCTCTTATTTCATGCCTTTTGGTACATGACTGCAGGGTCACAAGTTAAACGTACTGAGTATTTTTGTACACAAAGGGGGTTAAAAGATCTTGGGCCTTCCTGTACCATAATGATGTTATATTTGATGGTCATTGCTTATTTTTGTAAGGATGGATGATGTTTTTGGATCTCTCTGCTGTTTATGGTTTGATCTGTTCCCTCTTTTTACAAATTCTATCACCTTATTATCCTCTTGGCTCCTCTATGACCCCTGTGTGTTGTGGGACCCTAAAACCCCCAATAAACAAACCAACAAAAACCTTTCAACAGAAATCTGAATGAGAGGACTGCATCAGGAGTTATTTATACAAATACAAATACAACATGCAAATAACTTTTCAGGTTTATTGAAGTAGTTTAATTCTTTAAACTTCAGCAAAGGACAGATAAGTACTCTTGAATAGGAAAACATTTAAAAGGATCACAAAATAGATTTTATCACAAGAAATAGTGATATAGTTGAGTTAACTGTTTGGTGGGATAGCTCAGATATTGCTGTCTGTTGTCTCCTCACTGATGTCTACCAAGATCATTTTAGCAGATGTCTCAGGAGTTGGGACATCTGCAGTTTGTTTGGTTGCACCAGTTGCCACTGCAGATGCCGCTGAGTCATCAGGTTTTGCCTTCTTGGTCTTAGCTTGTGGGCTGCTGCTGCTGACCTTGGCAGGGTCATCAAACATGGCAGCCTGTACAGATAAAAAACCCAACTAGTCGTAAGATTACATATTTTTTATTTAGTTCATGGGGGAAATTAGTCTTGGCGTGTTTGGTGGAAGTCCTCAGTGGGCTCTTCTACTTCTGTTTCTTTTCTTTTACACACTGAAGCTATTGTCTTACTTTTTTCCCCTTTTCTGTGATATCCTGTTTTTGTTGTCTTGTTTGCAAATCAATGCTCATCCCTTATTCCATGCCTTTTGGTACATGGCTGCTGGGTCACAAGTTAAACGTACTGAGTACTTTTGTACACAAAGGGGGTTAAAAGATCTCGGGTCTTCCTGTACCATAATGCTGTTATATGTGATGGCCATTGCTTTTTTTTGGAAGGAAAAATGATATTTTTCCTTACTTTCCTCTGGGCTCCTCTATGACTATGGCCCTCGTGTGTTGTGGGGCCCTAAAACCTTGAGTAAACAAACAAATTAGTCTTGAGGGTCTGTCCCAAGGGAGGACTGAGTCAGCTGCAATGTGGTTGGTCCAATGGTGCCAGCAAGAACTGAGCCCACACTCTCTGACATGGAAGTGTGATGACTTACCAACTGCCCCACCTAGTCATCTTAAAATGTTTGAAGTAAAATATCAAGTAGCATAAAAACGTTGGTCAGGAACAATTGTTAATACAAAGGAAAGTTTAAAGTTAAAATCTTTTTGTTGTTAATAGTTATGTGACTAAGTTTTTAAAAATACTGGACAAACTTAAAGCCATACAATCAGAAAAGAGCTCTCAACAGCCTCATGACTTTTACACCCACTTTGGCTCGCTAAATGCAAGAGTCAAGCAATCACAATGGTGACATATGAGCTGCTCATGTATAGCCTTTGGCCATTGATGCCCTTGGGTAAGGTTTTCAACCACACCTTCCTCATCTATTGGAGATGGATGTAAAGCTCAGAAGGCCTCCTTGTTGTAGATTAGACAACCTTGTCTCCATCAGAAACAGTATAACATGCCTAACAAGTTGTTTGTCTTGTCATGTTACATGTTGGATGTCTACCAGGGATTTGATATTTTAAAGTTCTTACAGTTTTGGAAAAAAAAGCCATAACTAAACGAGCAGCACAAAGATAAAAATGGCACACTATTTGTTTTGCTTAGCTAATACTACTGGTGAGGGTGTGAGCAATCCCTGTGGTAGTAACACGGCTAATTTTAGGCTAATTTAGTAAATGTGTGGCACTATGGCAGACATAGTTGAAGAGTCGATTCGGCACTTGTGTTGTTCATGAAGAGGCAGAACAATCTTGTTTTGCATACCTCTGTTCCTCTGATTTTACCCCTCCCACACATCTCTTAGAGATAATATTTTTTTCTTCCCTCTAAATCACCATGAAAATCCATACAAATTTATGAAGTAACTGTTAATCATGATGTCTACTTACACCATGGGAACTGTAGAGGGGATTGTTGAAGCCTCCACCTGCCGAGATGCCAAAGGTGGGCTGTTCCTCGTCCAGGCTGGATGGCATCAGTTCCATCTCCTTCACCACAGCCTGAGCCCACCGGCAGGAACAAGTCAGAACTTGTCATCAAATTTATCATCAAAAGAGAATTTATCTAATTCACAAAGAGGGGCTGTTTCACTTGAGTTTGTAGTGCTGGAGGATATTTTTTTAAAAATGTTGGTTCAATTATGTGAAGTTGTTTCAAGATGTAGTTATAGAACTGAATTTAACCACCACCCTTGTTAGAGTATTCTTAAGTTTCAGTTTTAGTCACTCACCCCAAGCCAGGGTTTGTTTGTTTGTTGGTTTTTTTTTGTTTGTTTGTTGTTGTTTATTTCATTTTTGGGGTGGGAGGAGGGGGGGAAGGGGTGTGTGTGTGTGTTTGCTTGTCTCCACCCCTGAGCTACTTAAAACCAAGACATAATTCTGGAGCAGGCATAGAAAATTCATCAAGGTATATCATCAGAGACAAGGTGTATTGGGTAGTGCTGATATTTTATTTTCAACAATTTGCTTTGCATGCCTTCTTGGTCTTGTTTAAAAATACGGTGCTGAAAAAAAAGCAAGGCCATGATTTCAGCCTTATGATTATGACAGGACAAAGAAATACCATCCATTCATATTCACAACCTAACTGCTCCCTTTATATCATGAATTTAATTTCCTCCCTGATATTTCTGGTTTAAAATTAAACCCAGGCATCCTCGTAAATTCTACATCCACATTTTTCTTTTGAAGGCAGGAGGAGGACTGATGTTTACTTCATTTAAAAGATGTGCTGCAAAAGATTCTTAAATTAGATCAAATTTATCATCAAAAGTATTTATGCAGGAGACTATTTGAAAACATCAGCCCATCTGCAACTATTATAATAAAACACAGAAAATATGGGGTATTTCAAAATTTTAATCCCTACCCCTTTGTATGAATTTATAATGCTATACTTAAGTGCTGATATTTCAGGCAAGATCTCTGTCTAACAGTGAACAGCTCATAGTGGAACTATCTAGTAAATGGGAGAATTGCATTTTATGAGTTGCATACAAACACGTCACACTCACATTGCCATCATCAAATGGAGATGAGTCATACAGAGGATTGGCAAAGCCTGGATCAATGTGGGCTGCAGTCTGAGGCTGCGCTGGGACACGGGCTGTGGCACGGGGCATGCGGCGCGGCAGCCGTGGCAAGGTAGGCAAAGACACTGATGGCATGGAGATGCTGGAAATCTTGGGCAAAGGAATGTCTCGCCTGTCCCATTAGAAAATATAAGGTTTTGGTACCATTTCTCATTTACTTTTTAAAGTAATAGATTTCCTTATCTTTTCTCGATATTTTGTTCTTATTATTCACATTTTTTCTGTCCAGGTTTTTAAAAATTTTCTTGTTTTGTTTTTTAAACATATAAAGAGGTCTTTCTTCAACATTCATGATATCTTATCATGTATTATTTCAAATGAGCTTGATAAGGATAGACTAGATAATTAAGTACAGTGGAATCCAGATAAATTCAACACCTCAGGACTGAGAAAAAGTGTAGACTTTAAGCAAGGTTGACTTTATCAATTTGCAAGGCTGTAAACCCTTGAATGAAAAATATGTGGTAGGATCACAGTTCATAATGGCTCTTATTGCTTTTATGAGTGTTTTTTTTGTTTGTTTTGTCTTTTGTGTTTTGTCATTTGTGTGTGCGTGTGTTTTGTGTTTAACATAATTTGTAATTTTCCCCGGATATAATGAAATGAGGTTAAAGTGGGTTGTTTTTTTTTTTGTTTGTTTTAATTTTGTTTTGTTTTCTTTTCTTTTTGTTTATTTTAACAAGAGGGTGAACGCGTTGACTAAACCAGTGGCACAATGAGTAAAGGCACAGAAATTGTCTCGCCGAGCTAATACTTCCCAAGAGGGTGTGAGCATTCACCATGGTAGTAACTTACTATATGGTGAATTTTGGTTAATATTATAGGACATGTGTGATGCTGAGGTGGGTCCTGTAGGCACTTTGTGCAGACATAATTTGAAAGGCAATATCTGGCAGCCAGTGAAGCAAAATAAACCTGTCAAAATTGTCACAGACATTGTGTTGTTGATGGAGAGGTGGAACGTGCTTGCTTCATACACCTTGTTCTACTGATTTTATCCCCATAGTGTTGACTTCAAGCAAGCTTCATGCCCAGGCCGTTGACTTCATCAGGAACTAAAACACTTAGATAAAGAATGAAAAAACCCCAGGACTGCTGCCATGTGTTTACTTCAAGAGTTGACTTGAAGCAAAGTGAATTTATCTGGATTCCACTGGATGTCATTTCCTAAAAAATCAGTTGGGTTTAATAAAAAAAATTCACTGCAGCATAATCTAAAAACATAACTTAATCTGAAAGGTAGAGAAGCATGATCTGTTAATCCTCTAAGAGAACTCAAGGAGTTGAAGGATTCAAGTTTTGATTATGAAAACAAGTTGTAAGATTCCAGTGTCAAAGATGAATTTTAGAGAAAAATACTCAACGGCAAATTAATCTGACTTGATACTAATTTCCAGATTAACAGCATGACATTTAACTGGAAAAAAAAAATATAAGGCATTGTCAAATTGCATTGAGAGTAAAATTTCAGTTCAATTTATTTCACAATGCTGAACATTAGGTTTATTATGGCTCAGTCTCCAAGGTTTGGCAGCTTGTATACCCATCATGATACTACACTTCAGAATGATAAACAGAAAATGTGTAATCTGACACTACCGTTAATTCAAAATTCTATCATCTTGCTTTTCTCTGGGCTCCTCTATGACCCTTGTGTGTCTTGGGGCCCTAAAACCTTCAATAAACAAACAAACAAATCAAAATGCTATCCATTTAGAGATTATTTCTTAATTAATTTGTTTGGTTTAATCCAAAATTTCACAAAGCTTAATACAAAAACATTGCTTAATCTTAAATGAATTGGAATTTCCACATGAGATTTTAAACCATAGCATCGTTTTGAAACATGCTTACTTTTGAGAAACCACTTATTTTTCACCAAAAGGTATCTTGCTTCCTCCTACCATTCCTCCATCTTTCTCCTCCAGATATACCTACCTCTCTTCCAGAAGTTGACCATGGAATAGTGAAGAAAAGTGGGTAACCAAATCTTTATTTCCAAAAGAAATCTTCTGACCCCCAGCATTATGGATTAACCATTCTGAAGTGTACAAATTTTGATTCTTCCCGGTCATTGGACTAACAACCTGATAAAATCATATTTAGTTACCCTGTTCTTTTGAAGACCAGACACACTGCAAGGACTCCAAAAATGAGAAGGAGAACAATCAGGCCAATGACAATGCCAGCGATTGATCCACCACCCAATGACTTGGTGCCTGTTTAAGTAAAAGAAACTGAAATTGTTTTACACCCCTGTTGAATGATCTTTAGACAAGCGTTACACTTCAAGTACTTTTTCTTAACAAAGTTCACACTACAAACAAAAAAAAAAGTTAATTTGAAATTAAATCATCTAAAAAAGTAAACAATGAATTTTTTAAGTAGGAAAAGACTTTTCAGAATGATACTACATGAAAATGGGGACAAATCTCCATGAGTTGGTTAGACTAAACAATTCACATTAACCTTAACATCAGTAGACTAAAGAAAAATACAATAAAAAATTATGGTATTCTGTTTGGAATAAAAAAAGATTCTATTCAACAAATAAAATGCCACACCAGTTTGACCACGAGCCTGCTTCATAGTATTCTATGACTTATTAAACAATATTAACAGGGACATAACAAGATACCTCATCTTATAAATGAAAGTAGAGATGAAATAGTTTAAATCTTCCCTTACTTGAATGAGCAGATGGACCTATAGGGGATCCTGTCGAAAGCATGAGCTGAATTCCATCAATGGCATACTTGTGGCCTCCCTGAGACAAATCTGGAGAGAGAATTAAGAACATTGATGAGTGCTGGGGAAAACCTTTTCTTTCTACAAGTTAAGCTACTTATTAAGTATTAATTTGTGTATTTGATACAATGGTTCTCTCGAGTATTGAACTCAAAGGACTTTATAATCATATTACAATCTCCACCCAGTTTTGAATGTAGTTGATTTATAAAGGCAATATGAAAAGGTTCATCATGTTTATCTTTGGACTGTACCCTTTTGTCAGTTTTAAATAAATCACATTGATGTGATATTTTGCACAAAATTCTTTTATTTTTCCAAATACTCAAACAGCAATTGGTTCAATACAGAGTGCAAAAGTATAGAAATTGAACAGACAAAATCTTTAGGTATAAAAAATTCTCATGCCATAAAAAATATCATGAACCTTCACAGACTGCTACAGTATATACACGATTTTCACCTTCTTCCATGTCATTTTTTATCCTGTTGGCCAAAGAAGCACTTTTTTCTCCTGTTTTGTCATTCAAAGCCAGTTGAATCCAGCCTTCAGAGGTAACAAACACAGTCATGTTGATGTCTTTTTGTTCCTAAAGCAAATTTATGAAAGAATGGCTAGATGATGATATTTATGTTAGTGCATATACGCATGTATGTAGGTATGTGACTATGTATGTGTGTATGAATCATACACAAAGGAGTTGGTCAAAAGGTTTTTTGCGAGGGAAATGAACTACTTATATAGATTTGTAAAGATGACAGTTCAAAACAAGTAGTACATGCTGTGCTGGAAAAAGGATGAAAATAAAGCTTTAATGATGAAACAGAAGAAGAATCTACAAATGACAAACAACTGGTTATGAAAAACATTAGGTGAGTAATTTTTTGTTGTTTTTATTTTGCTTTCCTTATCCTTTCATACCACCTTAGCAGTGTCAGGAGATCCTTGGAGCTGGGAAAAACTCTGAATCACAAGAAAAGAAAACAGGCAGATGATCAGTCCACCATCCCTAATTTTGCATGGCATAAGGAGCAATACATAAGGGGTATTACTTGATCTTAAGCCAAACAATAGTTTGCCTTTGGTGGTATCTGATCATTGAGAAGAAACAATGAGCCGATTTACCATAGAACGATCGGTAAGTAATGAGTAAACATGAGGTCATTGCTGGTTATAAACAAGATTATCAAAGCAACATATTATATTTTCAACAGAGGAAAACAGAAACAGTTCTCTAGCAAAAAGTTGGCAGTGTGCAATGAATCAATTCACCTGTGCCGTGTAGAAGTTTGTTTTGATCAAGTTTTTGAAAGCCTCATAGTCATAGCCATAACCTCTTGTGATATTGAACACTGCACCTGATCAAAAGATAATAACACAGTCTTGTTTGAATGGAGGCAAATTGATGACTAGAAAACTCAACAACAAGTTCATTATTTACAATGTCACTAACTGTAAATAAACAAAATGCACTTTCATTTTATTTATCTAAGACAAAACTTTTAAAAACACATCTAAGTTAGGATTCCTATGAACTTTCACATCAAATATTCACTATTAATAAAAAAAAAACCATTGAATTCCTTTATAAACTTGTTTTGTTTTGTTATCCAATCTCTTCATTTCGCCAAAGCAGTGTCAGGACCTCGCTCCAAGGAGCCGGGAAGAACTCAGGATCACAAGAAAGGAAGACGGGCAGAGGATCGGTCCACCATGCCTAATCTTGCGTGACATAATGAGAAATACAAGGGGTATTACTTGATCTTAAGCCAAACAATAGTTGCTGTTGCCTTGGTGGCATCTGCTCATTGATAAAGACCAATAGCCAATTTACCACAGGGCAATCCTATATAAACTGATATCTAAAATACTAAAAAAAACAAAAAACATATGTTTTCTCTGAAAAATGCAGCACACAAGTTTCCAAAGCCTTATTTACAATTCAAAACTTTTTTCATGAGGCTAATTTGTATATTTTTACCACACATTCTGCAACATGCCCCAACTGGCTGAATTGTTTTCATGCATCTCGGCCGATCGCATGTCTTCTCAACATGTGTACAAATCTTTTTTGAAATCTGAAGGACATAAAACAATTATTTAAAAACATGATTACAATTAGCTATTTAAAATGGGGGGGGGGGAGGAGTAATTTGATCATCATTTCATAGAAAGTATTTGCAGTCAGAGGATGGAGAATGGAGAATATTGAATTATTAAGTATTCTATGTTAAAGAGAATGAAAAGGAGCCTCTAAGACAGGTATCACCCAAATCTAACCCTCTCAGCCTTCAACTTTAATGAGCAGGGAGACCTCAATTGAAGTCAGAACATTATATTTTCAATAACAGTTATAGCTCTGCTTCACTTTGAAAGGCCGGTTACTCATTAGAATTAATTTACATTGAATCTGAACATTCTGCTCCAAAACAAAATGTCAGTCACTTTTACCTGAGGTATATCATTGCCACAAGGGCAGCCCCGTTTGTCATTACAGGCTTTCCTGGTGATGGTGACCTTTGTACTGGTGGAGGGCTGACCAGAGGTTTTGAACATCCGACTGCCATCTTCACCGCTCAAAAAACTGGAGAAGGAGCTGGTCGAGAAAGACTGAAAGAAATTCCAACATAGTGTAATGAGATAATATACTTGACAGCTCATACCAATGATCTCCTATTTGGAAAGACAATGCTCTATGGTGGGTGACAAAAAAAAAGCTTTCATGGAAAAAAAAGTTTTATTATTATTGATATTATTCATGTCTTTATATGTTGCTGTGTTGTTGTTTGTTTTGGGGTTTTTTTCCCTCTCCAACTTAAAGGTTGTTTCCTTATCCTGCACAGACTAGTTGGGTAATCATCATGGTGCTTTAAAGAAGAAATAAATGGAAGGAATAGGCCTAATTATACATTTTCTATTGCTTAAAAGCGTAAAATTTAAAGCTGAAATGTTGCCTTACACACACACACACACACACACACACACACACACACACAGGTGGAACACTTGATTTCTCTGGAATACTAGTTGAAGACCACTGTCGTTAAAATCCTCACCGTTCCTCCAATTTTGAGAGACTTGATGGTAAGTTCCGGAACTTGCTCTGACAGATCGACAAAGTAGGAGTGTTGCCTTGACAGGACAGCGTCGTCGAACGCGCAGGGGACTTTCTCCACATCCAGCACGAGCGAAGCGCGGTCACAGGCGCCCTGTTCACCGGCCGCACGACACCAACTGCTTGGGTTCAACCACGATTTGGGGTGGGTGGCAGTAAAATCCACGTCTAGGTTTCCAACAGGGATAAAGTAATCTTTCGTTCAATTTGAACAGAAATTTGGCTGGAAACTAAATTTGATTGAGATTATTTAAAGTTTACACCGCCATGCTCAATCCAAAGGGGAAAAAGATGGATGGATGGATGGCTAGCAGGGTAGGTGAATGAATGGATGGAAGTTGGATGATGATGATGATGATGATCAATGATGATGATGATGATGATGATGATGATGATGATGATGATGATGATGATGACGATGTTGATGAGGAGGAGGAGGAGGAGGAGGAGGAGGAAAAGAAGAAGAGGTGAGAGTAGGATTATGAGGATGATAGTTAACATGTGTTTGCATGGCATTGAAATTAAGTTTCCACATTATTGGATGCATCTGGAGGTGATGTGTGCATTGATCATCTCTCTCTCTCTATCACTGGTCTCTGCAAAAGGTGAAACAGACTGAATATGACTTGTATTCACTTTGGTGCACTTGATTTGATTTTTGTAATGTGATCCATATCCCTTCATATCGCCGAGGTTGTGTCGGAACCCAGCTCCAAGGAGCCGGGGAAAACTCTTGATCACAGGAAATGAAGACAACCAGAGGATCGGTCCACCATACCTTATCTTGCGGGGCAAGATCTTAAGCGAAACAATAGCTGCTGTTGCCATGGTGGAATCCATTTGTTGATAAAGACCAATGCATGAGCCAATTTACCACAGGGCGTCTTTATTTGATATGACAAAAAAAAAAAAAAATGTTTTTCAAAGGATCATAGGAAACTTCAAAACGGTGGCCTCCCCTGGGATGAAAAAAGGGGTGGGGTGGGGGGGGGGGGAGTGGGAAGCATTGAGGAGATGCATGATGCAAGATAGAAAATAGATAGATATATATATATATATAGATATAAAGATATATAGATTAATAGATAGGTAGATAGATAGATAGATAGATAGATAGATAGATAGATAGATAGATAGATAGATAGATAGAAAGATAGATAGATAGAT
>JBCIKM010095468.1:0-14526 GCA_039654465.1 Melibe viridis | reverse complement strand
ATACATTGCATTCGAGGTGGTGTGTGTAGGCTTATTTTGCTGTGAGAGAGGCATTCTTCACAAGCATTCACTGTCTGCGCGGAATTGGGGCACCCTACCCTTTTCACGAAGGGAGAATACATAATATGCATTTTTTTCTCCCAGCAAAGAAGGAAATGATCAACCTGATGTTCAAAAAAGGTGAATTATGTGATCAAATGGTGCTTTTTTTTATTTTGTGCAATCGTTGCCTCTGTACAAAGATTGGAATGTTTAAATGGCTGTCTACTCTTTTGCTTTTTTGCAGATTAGGCATGTTTGAAGAGAACAAGATTCCGTCCCATAAGGCAATAGTCACAGATCTGTCCAAAAGTTTCCTGTCAGCAGCTTTGTCTGGCTTAGGTAAAAGTTCATTCCCTTTTATTCTCTCTGTTGTAAGGCCCCTTGAAAGTTCACTCTTGAAAGCTTTCATTTATACACTAGCATAGGAGTCAAGTAGAGAGGTTAAAAGTTGAATCTTATATTATGTGTATTTATGTTTATAGCTTTTTGTATTCTGCTTTTGAATTTTAAGTCATGAAAATTTCTTCAACATCATGAAAGTGAAGCTACTTGTAAATTAAAGTACAGGGTGTTTTTTTTTTTAATCTCAGATTTATAATTTGAATAACTGAAAAACCTAAGAAAGATAGAAATATCTGGTTCTCTGCCATGGCTGAGGTATTCATTGGATTTTGTATCATACCAGTTTGACAGGCGTACATCTTCTGGTCAGTTAACTATGAAATCACTTTTTGAACTTATGTAAAACATGTGGTACACCATCTAAATAAGCAAGTGATACCTATCATATAATATGGCTGATAACATAGGAAAAGTCAATGTAGCAATTTGTTTTCACGACTTGAGGTCAATTACTTTTGACCAGAGAGCTTATAAGATAGAGTACTGTCAGCATGAGACACCTCCCAGGGGCAAAGACGATTCGGACCTGACACAAGAACCTGGTCAAGTCAGCCAATGCCAATGGCATAGAAAGCAAGATGCCCTGTGGTAAATTGGCTCATTAATCTTTATCAATATGTGTCCCTTTAATCTTTATCAATGAGCAGCTCCCACCAAGGCAACAGTGATTATTGTTTGGCTTAAGATCGAATAATACCCCTCGTGTTTCTCATGATGCCACATAAGATTAGGCATGGTGGACCGATCCTCTGCCTGTCTTCATTTGTTGTGATCCAGAGTTCTTCCCAGCTCCTTGGATCTGGGTCATGACACTGCTTAGGCAGTATGAAGGGATATGGATAACAAAACAAAACATAGAAAACAAGTTAGCAAACCATTGCCTGGCACCCAGGGCTCACTCAAAATTACCCGTTTGGACTTTTTTTTTTATTGACGATACAAATTTGAAACCAAATAGCAGCTTTGACTTTTCAAATATTATCAGACATCTTTTTTATAGGTATTGTGTGTTTATTTAGATGTTGTGCCAATGGTTTCACAGATGTTCAAAAAGTGATGTCATAGAAAATTAACCAAAGGGTGTGCGCTCCTCAAACTGATATGTGTATGACACACAAAATGCCAATAAATACCTGAGTGTGGGCAGAAAATTGGAGCTTTCTATCTTTCTTGGTTTTTTAGTTTTTCTAATTTTAAATTGGAGCATGATAAAAAAAGCACCCTGTATTTTTTATTATCACCCATGCAAACAGGCGGACAGGTTTAGATACCCATACAGATGCCCTAATCCTCCCTATTTTTCCATCAGGAGGTAGCTTTTTCTGTTCACACTTGGCTAAAGTAGAGGCAGATTGGAAAGCAATGGCATTCTTCTCCATTATGCCATATCGTAATTCAATGCCTGAAAGTATTCCTAGCTTCACTACGCTCAGCATTTAGCACATGACTCTCTTAACCTTTTTTTCTTTTAACTTATGACCATCGTTATCACATCACCATTATCTGAGTGCTTTACAATTTCTTTTCTTCTATATGCAAAAATGTGTGACATTTCTGACAATATTCAATGCAGCCTGGTTATTAATGGTCATCAGTAGTCTTGTAATTGGAAATTGGACATAAGCTACAACTGACAAGAGGAGAAAATTTGGGGAAAGAGAAAATTCAGTGATTGTGAAGGGAATCAATTATACTTTCTTATTCTATAAAATAAATCTGTGGAAAGATTACTCAGTAAATTTATTACAGACTAGGTATATGAAGTTGTGAGGCATTAATTCTTTTGGAATTACTTTGGGGGTTTTTTGGGATGCTTAAAACTTGAACTCTTAGTTGAAAATATATGTCTGCTTTTCTTTTTTGTGTTTTCAGGTCATGTCAAATATGTGTCCCTGCGATCTGAGGGTCTTCTACTCATTGAAACTCTTTTATTAAGACTCAAAGGTCTGTCAATCTCTGAGGGTGGTTCCTTTTAAACTGTTTGGCATTAATTAATTTGTGTTGTTTGTTATGCATTTGTATATGAGGGGATGTTAGTTAATTTTTTTATATTGTAATGGCCACATTAAGGTCTTGTGGAGAAATGAAGGGCTCATTTTGGGTTAGCACAAGTTGCTGTTTATAAGATACTGCTACAAAAAGAATGGAAGAAAACTGTAGATCTAAAATGCTTTTTTTTTTATTCCTCTGCTTTCCAGCCTGTGATCATCTTTATCTTGTTCCTGATGATATTATCAATCAACTGAAACAAGATTTGGTTCCTCTGGCTGAGACAGGGCCCTGGGAGTTGAGAGATAGAGCTAAAGCCTTGACGAGATTACTACCGAATCGTATGGACAGTGTTGAGGGTGATCAGAACAAGGCACAACCCATGGAATTCTAAAGCCCCCCTTTGATCCCAGTTTAAACCTGTGGCACACATGTTCACAGATAGAGCTTGGCCACCAACCCCATCAAGACTCATGGTCTTATTGCAAATCCAATTACATGTAGTCATGAATTCATCCAATGAATTAAATCTTGACAAAAGCTCTCATTTACTTGTACTAATCGTAGTGTGGCCTTGAATTTGTCCCTGCATCTTTCATTCATCATTCCAACCACTACCTTGTCACAGCGTGTTCCACGTAATGAACATTTGCAATTAATTGTCTCTAAGATTCTGAATTTTAAAGAGAACATTAAACATGATTAAATTCAATCATTTCATTTTCATCTAATTTTGAATCAATGTTTACATTTCTCACTCTTACTTAATGAGGAGGTAAATACCATACTGAAATCTTTAAGAGAAAAAAAATAAATTGTGCTTCATACCATTTATTTGGGTTTTGATATCTCTTAGTATTTAACAAACCAGAAAGAAAATTTAGCTGCAATGAAATGAAATAAGAATAGTTTTATCCTCAAAGTTAAAATACACCAATTTTATCTAGAACAAATATGTGTATGCCCTGTGGTATATTGGCTCGTTGGTCTTTATTATTGAGCAGATCCCACCAAAGCAACAGCAACTATTGTTTGGCTTAAGATTGAGTAATACCCCTTGTATTTCTCATGATGCCATGCAAGATTAGGCACTGTGGACTGATCTTCTGCCTGTTTTCATTTCTTGTGATCCAGAGTTCTTCCCAGCTTCTTGGAGCCGGATCCCAACACTGCTTAGGCGGTATAAAGGGATATGGATAACAAAACAAATAAGTGTACTTCTCATTGCTTATGATGAGGAGGATGAACTGGTTAAGATTTTGTTCTATAAAAAGTATGGCACCTCGATCATGATTGCCTTTCACTGTATTGGTTCCATTTTTCTTTCAAATTATACCAATAGAGAGGTAGATTCATTTGCTTGCTTCTATTACATCCATTGAGATAAAGATTATATGAATTTCAGGGCATTTTGGATTTTCGAAAGACATGGATGTTAGACTTGGTTAGTGCGCAATTAAGGTGAATATTATTGATTGATAACAACTAAATACCATAGCAGTCTTATTAACTTTGTTCTTTGTTGAATCCGTTGAATCAGACCCACCCATCCACCCCTTCCCATCTCCCCAGTAGTAGCAATTCTCTTTCTTTCTCACTATGAAAGGAATAAAGGTCCTTACAACAATACTTTGACTTCTGCCTATGTCACTGGGCCGCTTGCAATGATACAAGAATGCCACTTCATGAATTTTGTATTTTTTGTTTGTTTGTTCTGTTGGTTTTTGACTTTGCTTGCTTCTATTACATCCATTGAGATAAAGATTATATGAATTTCAGGGCATTTTGGATTTTCGAAAGACATGGATGTTAGACTTGGTTAGTGCGCAATTAAGGTGAATATTATTGATTGATAACAACTAAATACCATAGCAGTCTTATTAACTTTGTTCTTTGTTGAATCCGTTGAATCAGACCCACCCATCCACCCCTTCCCATCTCCCCAGTAGTAGCAATTCTCTTTCTTTCTCACTATGAAAGGAATAAAGGTCCTTACAACAATACTTTGACTTCTGCCTATGTCACTGGGCCGCTTGCAATGATACAAGAATGCCACTTCATGAATTTTGTATTTTTTGTTTGTTTGTTCTGTTGGTTTTTGAGCTGTGTGTTTTTGTTGTTGCTGTTGTTGTTTGTTTTGTTGGAGTTGGTTTTTTTTTTCGTTTTGTTTTGTTTTTGTTTTGGTTTTTTGGTTTTTTTGGGGGGATTGACTCTTCATACACTATTTTATATTTTGATTAGTATTGATAATAGGGAAGGTGTCTGTGGAAGTCTGTACTCTTGCGTTTCAAACAAATGAAAATTTTGTCTTTACTTTTTCTCTCTGCTCTTTTAACTCACCCACACTAAGCTTTAACAAAACGAAAAAAAAATGCCCAACTTTTTTTGTTCAAATACGCTGTAATTATTTGAAATGATGAACAAGAAATATGAAAGTTTGTGGACATGTAGCTAACTCTAAAGGATTGTTTATTTATGAAGTGAAATAAAAAAGTAAGGCTGTTTTCGCTTTTTCGGGGGACGGGGGGTGCGATTTTACTTAAGCCTTGTGATTGTACCCTTACAGTTACAGCTGCTGCCAGAGCCCTAACTCTCTGAACAGACAGCCGGCACCAGGGTGCTTTCTATTCTTAACTAAAATTTAAAGTATGGACATAATTATTATACCATGGGTATTCACAGTCATCACAGTGCTCTGTGCACTTAACAATACCAAATCCCTGAGAGACAACACGTAACACATGATAAATATTGAAGATTAAATATTAAACACATGATGACAAATACCGCCTGTGTAAGGCTTGTTACAACTTTTCAGACAGACAAAGTTGTCTGCTCTACAACCAGGGGAACCTCCAAGTCCAAGCTTTACATCTATCTCAGATAAGATGAGATTAGTGTAGTTAAGCACTTTACCCCCAAGGACTCGATGCGCTTTACCCAAGGACTCAATGCAATTGATCGATGTGTTTGCTTGGTGTTTTTTTATTGTTTTTTTGTTTTAATTTGAAATCAGATGGCTGAATTTAGAAATGAGCTCACAATGCAATCCAGGTACCAGCCACGCCAGTCCCAGTCGTCGTCCAACTATTTCTGCATTTAGGGAGTTGTTAACCACTGGGCTATTGGTAATGATAATGATGATGATGATTATAATATTTAACATTTATACAACGCATTTTCTATTTACAAAACATTTACAATACTGTACCATGTCCCTGACAGACCTCCAACAGGTAACACATTGAAGGTACAGACTGCGCAAGTTGCAAGGTTGTCTGATCTACAACCAGGGGAGCTAACTTAGTACTTATAAAACATTGTGTGTTAGTGTTATCCCAAAAGTGCTTAGCATTAATAGCATTATTCGTTTTTTAGTAAATCTCGAATGGAAGTGGTGCCCACCTGGCTCTTCTACACAAATGTTTCTTTTCCTATACATATATTGAAACTACGATCTTACTTCGGGGTTTACAAGTTTGAAGTCCTGAGCACTTGTGTACACTGAGGGGGCTTTAATGTCTACCTGGGTCTATCAGGACCATTATGCTGTTTCTGTCATGGGTGGTGACCGTGAATGTTAACGTTTGTTTTTGTCAGAGGAAACTTTTTCTTTTGTCAATTGTCATTGTGAATCATCTCTCCTCAATGATGTGGATATGTTTTGAGAGATTTTACTTTTATTCCAAATGTGTGTGTGTGTGTGTGTGAATAAACTCTCTTGTTTAATCACAGTTTGACGCATTCTCTCTCCTTTAACTATTTCTATCATCCTACTTTCCCTTGAATCCCACTGTGACCCTCATGTGGCGTGGGGCCTTGAAATCAACAATAATGAACACTTAAAAAAGAAAAAAAAAATGCTCCGACGTCCGAAAATTAATATTATATGGAGAAATCTAACTGTAACAAGGAAGAGATATATTTTAATTTAATGCAGACACATTACTGATCCGAAAAAAAATGAAAATACAGGTCCAGGTAGGTAAATAAAGCACGCCCCGTGGTAAATTGATCATTGGTCTTTATCAAAGCGCAGATCCCACTAAGGCAACAGCTGGGAGTCCCTGGTGGGCTCCGACGTCCGAAAATTAATATTATATGGAGAAATCTAACTGTAACAAGGAAGAGAGATATTTTAATTTAATGCAGACACATTACTGATCCGAAAAAAATGAAAATACAGGTCCAGGTAGGTAAGTAAAGCACGCCCCGTGGTAAATTGATCACTGGTCTTTATCAAAGTGCAGATCCCACCAAGGCAACAGCTGGGAGTCCCTGGTGGGCTCTTCCACTTTTGTGTCTTTTCTTTTACACTGAAGCTTTCGTCTTACTTTTTCCCCTTTTAAGTGATGTCCTGTTTTTGTTGTCTTGTTTGCAACTCGATGATCATCCCTTATATATATATATACGAGTATATATATATATATATAATTGTAATAAAACAAAAACAAAAATGATGTCACCGGAAAAATTATAACCCGGCAAAGAAAAAATTAATAGCCAGTTTGAAACGGCACAAAAGGTTTTAGTTTTAAATAAATTTACCATAGAAACTCGCCCGCTACAATATATTATCAATGTAGTAAAATTTGGGAATTAGATTTCGAGTTTTAATAACATCAACCATACATATGAAATATACACACAATTCCTTGGTTGCTGTTAATCGGGTTTTTGTTTGTTAGTTTTTCCAAGCGAGGCGCAATCTACAGAGAGTGGGCAAACAGAATTACTACTTTATTTTCATTCTCTTCGAAACACAATATTTAATTTACTTCTCGTTAATTAACTAAAACTTGGTACTTTGCCGAGGTGGGGAAGACTGTGTACCGCACTCAAGTCTTTTCTGTAACAACAAGTCGTCTAAATAGCCCACACCCTTCTCCCTCCTATTCCTCCTCCCCTTTTAACACGCCGTTTCTATTGTATTAGGATAAACAATTATTTAAACGGTGTCTTCATTTGCATCGTTTGTTTTCTGTGTAAAGCTCTTGAGTGCGCTGGGTCAATAACGGCAATCCACTGGCATGTTTACGTTGTTAGAGTTGAAGTGTGCACTCTTGCTGCCCTCTCTTATCGGTGTTTCTACTTGGCAATGTTTTATTCAAACAAAAAGTCAACATTGCCCTTCGTACGGCACTCTTATTCACAGTCATATTTTGACAACGCTGAATTATTGATGCCTCGGCGCCTCTGTGTCATTTTGCTATGAGTGTTTTATGTTCAAATGCATGGATCTTAGACGACCGTCAGATTGATCTTACAGTAGAAAGCCGTTTTAATTTGTTCAAATTTCTTTTAAATAGTAATTTTGATTTAAAAAAAAAGAAGAAAGAAAACGGCAGTTTATTTTCTTTTACCTTTTTTTTTATAAATAAAAGTTATAATTTTTAAATTAAGTTTCTGCCATGTTAACAGGTGTATTCTAGGTTTAAAAGAAAAATGGGTAAAGATTCATCATTTCTTAACATTGTGAACACTGGAGTATCTCCTCACACGAGTCTACACCCCCCCCCCCCCCCCAATCAGCGACACATTGTTGGTGTAGCTAGCAAGCTAGCAATGTCTCTTCGGACTTGGTGGAAGCAATGGCCGTGTGGAAATAATTAGGAATATAAGTGCCACTACAAGAAGCTGAAACAAAAAAAAAGAAAATAAATAAACTAGCCTTGAATGGCCATAAAAAGAAACAAACAACAAAAACCATAAAAACAATTTGACCTGCAAGCATTATGTACCGATGTAAAACTCTCTCTCTCTTCCTTTCTCTCTCTCTCTCACTCTCTCTTCCTTTCTCTCTCTCTCTCTCTATCTCGCACACACACACTCACACACGCTCTCCCACATACACACTCACACACACACTCACAAACACAAACTCTCACTCACACACACACACATAACACTCACACACAGACTCACGCACACACACACATACGCACCCTCACTTACACACACTTACTCACACATACACACTCACTCATACTCAAACACACTCTCCCACATACACACTCACGCACACACACACAAACATACACACTCTCACACACTCACACATATACACTCACACACGCTCACTCACACATACACACTTAAACACAGACTCACGCACATACACACTCACTTACACACTAACACACACACACACACACTCTCACACAGACACTCACTCACACACACTAACTCACCCACCACACACACACTAACACAAACATACACACTCACACACACACTCACTCACACTCACAAACACACACACTCACTCACTGACACACATACTCTCACACACACACACACTCACAAAAAAACACTCTCACACACACGGTGTTTTGCTTTGCAAAGTACACTGCACATTATTGAATACTTTAAACGGCGGTTTTGGTGATTTTCACAGTCGCAGAGCAATCAGAATGCTCATTTTGACTGCATACCGTCAATTTGGAGCAATCTGTCGTCGATGTTGTACCACTGATGTACCAACCTTTTCCGTGGAGCTACTTAGTACAGCACAGGACCGAGATATCCACAGAAACTGTGGAGATATCCACCTACTCCTAAGAGTAAGAGCCTGTACACACCAAAAGCAGTTCATGAACCAGACTTAAGTGCTCGCACCGAAAGCTGTTTTGGCTATTATTCTTTTAGTATCAGAAACCTCGCTCGTTGTTTGTCCACTGCTCAGCACCAGACGAGCTGACTGCTCGAGTAATGCTCAGCAGCTTGCATTTTCTCGCCATAACTCATTGTTTCCCTACGCCAAACGATAAGCACGGGGACACGTTGTCTCTTCATCTCCCCAGACAATGAACCGTTCATATCAAGGAACCAGAATTTGCCTTAATTAAGATAATGCTCAGTAGCTTTAATGTTCTCGCCATAACTCATTGTTTCCATATGCCAAACGATAAGCACGGGGGACTCTTCATCTCGCCAGGAAATGAACCGTTCATATCAAGGTACCAGAATTAGCCTTAATTAAGATCCAGATAGGGAAGCACTGCCTTTCTCTGCGGAAACGGGAAGCACTGCCTTTCTCTGCGGAAACGCGTTAATTTTTTTTTTTTCTTTTAAGGGGATGTATACGTATACCAAATGCACATGGCTAAATATTGGCTTTAATCTTCAATGCCAGAACTTGTAAAATGGGTTGAGAGGAGAGCTTTTTATCCCTTTAATCAAAACCAAACTTTGAATATTTGATTAATATTATGTCACCTTCCAGCAGACGGCAAGCCGACTTTGTCTCCACCTTCGGTATTTACCCTTTGAATTTACATTGGGATCTCTGACATTTTCAAATCATAGTCATTTGGTTTATATTATATTTTAAAAAAAGAAAAGAAAAGAAAAGAAAGATAAACCAACACCCCTTTCAAATGTTGCTCCTTGGAGCCTCTTGCAGCACCTTCAATGGGTGTTGGCATTGCTCCTGCTTACAACTGCTTCAAGAATAGAAGTGTTAAGTTATGATCCATTATTGATTATTATTTTGCCCTGACATGCAATAGACACATACAACCACGTTGACTGCTATACTTTGAAATATTGATAAACATGACATGTACCTCTACAAAAAAAAAATAATGAAGCGGTGCAATGACAATTCACTTTTAGAGCAGAGTGTGCCAGAACCCTGCCGTCAACCCGAACTCGAGTCTTGAATTGTTGAATTGGAGATGTGGTGAGCCATTTCAAGAAAGAAGAGACTGATTCAACTGATTGTGTTCCAGGCCAGGGTCGCTATATGCCTTAGGCCGTTTTGTACCAAAGCCAACCGTTTAAAAACGTCTTTTCTCTTCCCCATGTCATTGTCATCATTAGGATAGGCAACAATCCAAAACGTGCATTGTTTTCTCTTACTACTTATGTACCAGTAACAGTCTTTGCAAGTTTTACAGCATTCCCACACAAAATGACGCACACGGTGTTAAAAGCTGTTGTTAAACACAGCCTCGTTTATATTATAGGGCTTCATGTAATAAATACTGCGTGTGGTGAGCAGAGACATTTCTGGTACGTGCGGCAAAATGGCACCCTGAAATCTTGTAGTGCCGGGGAAGAGTTGGATGTCTCCATTACTCATTGCGCTCATCGTTGTTCACGAGTGGATTGCAGCGGATTCACCTACGAAGCAGGGAACAGTCCCTCCACAAACAAACCGTGTACCATCTGTCCAATCAATCCGAACGACAAGTTTCTGCCGAATGCCGGGGGCGTGTTTCTACGTTTGGGTTCTGTATATCCACCACTGGAAACAGTTGGGAAAATTGAGTTCAAAGATGAGATGTACCCTGGTCGGATAGTGTCAGTGAGAGGCAAACCAGGCCAGGGCAATGTTTTCAAACTATTTTTCGATTACACGACACCAGGAACCAGCGCCATTCGTATTGTCCATGTATTCAACTCAGCAGTGACCATTGATCGCCTGTATTTGAAAGCTGCATGCGGTGACGGCATTACCACGCCCACGACCAATTTTCTTCGACGCAGTTTTCTCTCTGTGAACACAGAATTCCATTTCCTCCTCATCTTCTGCGAGGCGTCAGTTCTGGTTTACCTCAACGATGAATTGCTGGATGAATATCTATACTTATGTGGCACTGTCAACGAGATTCATTCTGTAGAAGCTATCGGATCAGTCCAAGTCCGACAGATAGGAATGACGTAGGAGCCTGTTGGAGTCCGTGAGTAGAGGCAGCCTACAGCATAAACAAAGGCCGACACACGGAAACACAGACACATTAATATTCATTCAAACCTGACCGAGTTTGCATCTGATTGTGGTTGTTAATTTCGTTAATTGTTTTATTTTGTTGTTTATCTTCACTGCTAATTTTACAACCAAAGCTGAGGTAAGGTGTCAAAATACGCGAATGTCACAACACGATTAGCGGCAACTGTCAAAGCTACACGCTGGTTGATGGTTAAATACAAATGTTTTTGTTTTGCTTTGTTGTCCCTTCATCGTAATAAATTAATTGAACAATTTTACCGATATGTACGTCAATAATAATTATTCTCGTCATTTTGGGGATCTCAGTGACAAGGGGGCTCGGTCCTCACAGTCTAAACGCTAAGGACGTGTGTTCGAACCTCCTTTCGAAAGGCAAATTTATAGTCTTTTCCATGCACCCTCACCCTCTGTATTCAAATTGCAGAAGTCCACCCTAAGACAGACATCAGTGATTCCAATGGGTTAGAAGGTAAAATGTCGGAGAAGGAAGATAACCTTGGAAGTCCCTTGCGCATCTTGAACAAGTGTTCTTTGTGGTTGGCAATCAGATAGAGTCGGTTGCAAGGTGTTGGCGGTTTCCAATGCCATATTGATTCCTTTCTTTATTGGCATTGGTGGTTTTATGACCCAACAACAAACGAGGGTCAGAGATGGGTTAAAGGGGAAAGGAAGATTATTGAATTTGTTCAAAGAGGGAATAGATCAAGCCACAAGCTGCAGAGAGATGATTAAAACTAAAAAAATAAATTATATCATCTCTCAAAAGACAACACTACAAAGAGATGATTTACAATGACGTAAAAAAGAACTCTCAGGTGACCCATAAAACCGAGACCACTCAAAATCTGCAATAAAATTGTAACCAGCGTGTGTATTACAATGAAAGTTTACAGATAGTGGGACCAACTAACCACATTTAGTATGTTTAAAAATCAGTTGTATTAGTTGAATGGAAGTGGTGTTTTTTGTTTTGCGGAGCACGCTGAAAAATCATGTTCAAAATATGTGATAACATTCTGAAATTACCTGCAATCAATAGCTCTGTTGTCAGAACGAATTGTTTCATTCATTTCTGACAAGTTTGCCCCATGATGAGATTTGTCGAAGGACTTGACAAAGTTTTTCAGAACCGAAAGAAAGAATTTCCACTAACGTCAGAGAGATTCTTTGGGATTCATTTTTCGCGTGCTACGCAAGAACGGCATTTAGAATAACTGTCATAACTCTTGTTCGCTGCCCACCAATAGAATTGATATTTAAAGACGCTACAACAAGCGGTTAGTTGTTCTGACTTTCTGTAAAGTGTTTTGTTTTCCTTATCCCTTCATACCGCTTTGGCAGTGTCGGAACCCAGCGCAACCACGTTCGAGCACCAACTCCTTCGATCAATAAAACTGATGGAAAAATTATCCCAAATTCCAAATCCAATCAAATCGGATCTAAATCCAAAATGATAGGTCCACGACATCCCACCAATAAGGTTAATTTACACACAAATACCCTCTAAATAAACCGATGCAAACCCTGAACACATTGGTCTCCATCACCTCAAGTGGACTCACTGTAATGGCGTGCTAACGACCAGAGATAAAATTACGTGGATTGTTATAATTATGTGTGAATTCTTATGGCAGTTAAAGTTAAGAGTGGTAAGTTGATAATCTACTTTAAATTGCTAATGGTATTATTGCTATTTTATATGTATGCTTATTATATGCACTCTGATTATGCTTGCTATGTATTATTATCATCATCAATATGAGTAGACAATTGAAGTGGTAATAACAACTATACAAATTAACATATGATTGCTTGGATGGAAATCGAACAATAGAACGTAGAAAATTGAAATAATATTATTATTATTAATCGCTGGACTCGAGCCAAGACTGGGAGTCTAAAAGACTCGGCCCGCCCATGGCTCATGCTTATTGCATGGAAACCAGGCTTGCCCTATCTATTTAAAAAAAAGTATGCCTTTGTTATAGTTATAGCTTAGGAAAGCGAGAGACATTGTTTCAATATGTGTAGTTAGATTCTACTGTATTTAATTATTATAGATACATTTGTTCATTTATATAACTGTACAGTCTGAAAGGCGATATTCCCTAATATGGACCCGACCCACGGCCAAAGAGTTCAACAGTGACGGACTATTCACTTATTATTGGTATCATCTTTCCCCAGCGTCCTTCACTTCATCCCTTCTCTTCTACAAATAAAACCCCCATTAACGGAACATACATCGCGGTACGCAGCCAATTGGACATTAAAAAAAACCCAAAAAACTCAGCAGATAACACCAACTGCGCCTAGCTACAATTATAATCTCCCAGTGAGAGAAACTTGCCAGCGAAAATCCTTGAACACCCCTACTCCAACTTAGCAGGCTGACCTAAACCCCTCCTCCTCAACGTTTCGAATACAAAACATCCCCCCTGTGACAATCGGTGACATAACACAAGGTTATCTAAGATTCTTGTTCGTTTGTTTGTTTATTGGTGATTTCAGGGCACCACGACACACGAGGGTCATAGAGGCGCCCAAGAGAAAAGTAAGATGATAGATTAGTTAAAAGAGCAGATAAATCTTGACCCTACCAGAGACATTGTCCACAGATGGATAATTTACAGGGGGGGAAATATCATTTCTCACAGATAAATGACAGAGAGATGATTTACATTGAAAAAAAAATCATCTCCCACAACAAAAGCAAACACACACAAAGGCACAACAGGCAGAGCCAAGACTTTCCAAAAGAACACGAAATAGCAGTGTATGTGTGTTTGTGAAAGAGAGCACTCGAGAGAGTGCTAGAAAAAGCAAGACGATAGCTCCAGCGAAGAGACAAGAGACAGAAGTACATAGACCCGCCAAGTTGATTCTTGAACAAAACTATGGGAGTTTTGTTCTTGCTGAGACACCAATGAAGTTAAATGTTGCCCCTTTGGCTAAACAACCCAGCGACGAGACAACTGGGGGTAAAAAGCCTGGGGCCATCTAAGATTCTGAAAATAGTTGTGTGAGTAGAGTGTCGAGAGGAGGAGAAGACGAAGCCACAGAGAAAGGTAAATAAATAAATAAATAAAATAAATTGTCTCAAAATATCGACCTCCACGGCCGAGACTCGAACCACGTATCTCTAGATTGCCGGTCAGTGTGATAACCATTATAATACTGTGGTTACGTATGTAAGTGTAACTTTGTTTGAATGACTCGTTGTGCAGTGACTCGTGACTGACTGGATAGTCGAAGGAGGCTGCGCGCGAATAACGAGTGAGTGGTGTTGACGAAGGCCGTGCACGGTGGGTGTGAGAAGTGGTAGTTTGTTTGTTCTTCGACGTGTTTGGATTTCT
>JBCIKM010095357.1:0-14527 GCA_039654465.1 Melibe viridis | reverse complement strand
CATAGTAGATCCGATATATCGGATGATGGTCCGCAACGACGTAAACACAGAACCGATATATCGGTTATAGGTCCGGAAAGAGTTAAGGCTTGGATTTTTTTTTCTCTAATCTTTTATAGACCAAGTAAATTTCAAAGTAAAAGCTTTGAATATTTTCTTTTCGTAAAATTGATAAATCCGATCCTGTTTTGTTATGACAAGGTATACTTTGGCCGTTGGCTGATTGATGGCTACCCCAAAGTGGTTTTGTTTGACATCAGCTCCGCTGCCTGGAAGCTGGATGAGTTTAAGCACGAACTTTGGGAGACAGCCAACATCGGCATTCCTTGGCACGACCGGGAATCCAACGACGCTTGTATTTTTGGAGCCCTTGTTGCGTGGTTCATAGATCAGGTGAGTTTATTTTTTAGTTTTTATCTTTAGGGGCTTTTCATTTGTGGATGGAATAATTTTGATAATTATTTCATAGTTTTGCTACTTTTAATGTGAGAGAAATAAACTTGGGGTTGTTTTTGTAAATATTTATAGATGGAAATTGTATAACATATATTTTTCATTGGGCACTAGTGTGCTTTTGGACAGAAAACTATTCCTTTCATTTTTCTCATTGTCTCTCTTTCTTTCTTTCTTTTCTTTTTTTTTTTTTTTTTAGAGTTTTAGAGGGTGAGGTCTATGGTTGGAGAAGATGAGGTTAGATGAATACTGAAACTGAAGGGTCAAGTGAAATTATGTTGACATAATTTATTTTACTTGCAGGGCTTTTTGTATTCCTACAACTCTTTGTTTGTTAACCGTGTGCCATTACTGTTATTTCTTATGTATCTGTCATAAATACTTGGTGATGACTTTTAATTTGCTTTTACTCTCTTGAAACAAAAACAAAAAAAAAGGAGGTGGTGGGGGGGGGGGGGGGATTTGAACCTGGAACCAGCCAAATTACTCCTCTTGACCAAAATCGAGTATCTGCAGGCTATTTCTGTTTTTTTACCTCCCCCAATTTCTTTGGTGCTGTGTGTCTCTTTTCAGCACTGTGTTTTATGCCTTTATCTTAAATGTAATGATATCCGGTGCCTGCCTGCTCTTTGTCAACGCAGTTCATTAAGAACACCCAGGGCGAACCGATGGTGACAGCTCACTTCCATGAATGGCTGGCTGGAGTTGGACTGGTGTTCACACGTACCCGTAAAACCAACGCCTCCCTCATCTTCACCACCCATGCCACCCTGTTGGGCAGGTATCTCTGTGCTGGCAGTGCCGATTTCTACAACAATCTGGATAAGGTAGTCTGTCAACCTGTTCATTAATCATTAGAGATACTGTCAGAAAAGTACTTGGCTGATTGTATTTAATTTTTGTGTTCTGTTGTTGCTGTTAGTTTACATGGCAATATACCCCAGTCAAGCTTGCCTCATGGATAAATAAAGTTCATATTCATATTCAGTTTTAATGTCATTGTTTATATTTACTCCTGGATAAAATGGGGTGATTGATTCCGCTTCGCTTGGAGCTTAGGCTCAATGAATAATCTCAAGCCTTCTGTGGGTGCCTTGGAGGGCCTCCTTTATTTGTCCTCTCTTCAATAGTCGTTAAGTCATGTATTTTGGAATTTCAAGTATTGACAACATTCTTCTCAAAGAAGTAAGTAAATTGCGATCAACGGGATGAAACTTTAGCATAATAAGCATTGTTGAAGGGCTGTTATTTGCATATTGAATTAAAATTAAATAGTCATAGAGAGCTATCTATTCCTTGGAACTTGGATAAGTTTTGTTTTGTTATCCATATCCCTTCATACTGCCTAAACAGTGTAGGGAGAACTCTGACAAGAAATAAAGACAGGCAGAGGATCGTTCCACCAATCCTATTCTTGCATGGTATAATGAGAAATACAAGGGGTATTACTCGATCTTAAGCCAAACAATAGTTGCTGTTGCCTTGGTGGCATCTGCTCATTGATAAAGACCATTGAGCCAATTTACCACAGGGCAGAACTTGGATAAGTAAGGATTGTAGCTGTGCTTTTGTCATGGGAGGTCCATATTTTTTTCACAATCTAACAGTAGACAATTAACTTTGCATTAGGGTTTTACTTTTTTTATTGCAACAGGATGGCACCTTAAACACTGCAAAGTAAGGAGGGAAAATGTGGAAGGCCTTTTGAATTGTTTTTGTGTAAATTTTATTCCTCAGTTTTGAGTGATACATTGGAAAGGTGACTTTTTTTCTTTTCTTTTTTTTTCTTTTTCTTTTTGTTCTTCAGTCACTTTAATTTTCCTTTTCGAGATAGAAAATGCAAATATCAGAGTCATTGAATGCGAAGGACTTTTTTTTAAAGTGAGAAGTATTTGAGTCTCAGACTTTTTGTGGAGTAAAAAAATTAAATTGCTTCTGAATTATCTTCATTTACTTATTTTTCTTGCAAAGCTTTTTAATCTTTTTCTGCCATTGTTTGCAGTTCAACCTAGACAAAGAAGCAGGTGATCGCCAAATCTACCATCGATACTGTATGGAGCGCGCAGCTGTTCACTGTTCACACGTGTTTACCACAGTATCTGAGATCACCGGCGTGGAAGCCAAATACCTTTTGCAAAGAAACCCAGGTCTGTTTCAATATTAAGCATCCATTTGTGATGTTGAGGTCACTTAGAGTTGTGGGGTTCAGTGAGTCAAGTCAGGCTAAAAAATGGTAGCAAATTTAAAAGACTTGATGGAGAGAGTTTGGCCCTTATAAATTATTCAATGATGTTGAAGCAACAGTACATGTGGGTTTTGATGTGAGACTTTGATGGGCTCTTCTACCTCTATCTCTTATCTTTTGTACTAAACTTATTGTCTTACTTCTTCTCACTTTGTCTGTTACATAAAGTGCTGGCTTCCAATAACCACCAATTAGCAAACAGAAGCAGAGAAGGGACTGGAGACATTATCACACTCTTAACAAAGATAAATCAAATGCTCTCTTGTGTTATTCCAAATGGAAGAGAGACTAGCTGTAAAGACCCCGGCCGTAGAGGTGAAGGAAGAAGGGAGGATTTACATAACATGAGGAGAAAGAAAGGGAAAAACAATCAGAGGCCCTTGCCCCTGTTAATTAACTGACAGACGACATTAAGGATAAGCAAAAGCAACAAGTAGGAGTAGGCTGGGATCTATCTGAGCTAGTGGAAGGACTTATCTTACCTCACTTAACGCAGCTATGAACCTCATACCTCTATCTAACTTTAGCCTAAAACATAATGTTGTCTCTTGTGACAAATTTTTGTCACATTGGGCTATTCTAATCATTTTTTTAGTTTTTTATTTATCTTTTCTGCTCTGTTTTGGAAAAGATATGATTCATTGAGAGAGAAATATCCTTTGGGATTCCCCTAAATTCATTTTGCTTAATCCTTAACCTTAGAATAAATTTCACTTTAGCACCTCAGGTAGGATTGGCTTGTGTGTATCTTATTTCACACAACATAGAGGTTTGCTCTGAGATACAACAGCACTTGTATGTCCTCAGATTTTTTTCTTCAATTGATATTATATGTGCTAACATTGGTTGTTTTGTTTTTTTGTTAAACTGACTTTTTTCTTCCAAAAGATGCTTTAACAGCTTTGTTATGATTCCCCTATTCTTGTTTCACAATCCTTTCTTGTCTCTTTCACAGATGTGATTACACCAAATGGTCTTAATGTAGTCAAGTTTAGTGCCCTTCATGAATTTCAAAACCTACATGCCATCAACAAAGAAAAGATCAATGACTTTGTCCGAGGTCATTTTTATGGGTATGCAGTTTCTCACTGAAGCATCTTGTTCTATTGAATGTATTTTGTAAAGCATTTTGAGCCTTTTATAAGGGGCTATATGAAAGATCTTGATATTATCATAAACCATTAAACTAAATTTAAGTCATTTGATTTGTTGTATTTTAAAAATTAACCACGAAAATTAATTTAAGAGTCCTAGACAATGCCTATATTTCCCTTCTCCTAGCATGTAGTCTGCCAAGTAATTATCATAATACATTGCGTCCTTTTATTATTCCCCAATAAAGAAATAAAATCATTAAAAAACTAAAAGGGATATAAACATGCAGATTATTCAAAAAGCTCTGAAAATAATCTTAGTATTTTTGGAAATGAGTATCAAAAAGATACTACCACCTGTTTTTCCTCATTGATATAATATGCGAAGAGTGTTCAAAACTGATAGAACTGAATTTTGGCACAAAAGATGAAATAAAAATCAAAGTGAATTCTTGTTCAATTTCACTGAAAATTAACACATAGCAATTGGCTCTCAATTTCAGGATCAAAGCGTATGTTAGCTCTGCCATTTTCTTTAACTTCTCCAACCGTCATTTTAACTCCTGTGTGTTTTGTGGCATTGCATAACTTTCCGTACCTTGACTTGGAGGTAGCCAATGAGTCTATGATAATTTGCATAAACCCTTTCTTTAACATAACCCCTTCATAAAAGGCAGAAGTTAAGAGAGGTGATGCAAATTGACTTTAGAGACCAGGTGATAGGCCCGCATCTCCAAAAAACATATGATTTTTTTTACTTTTTAAATTATTTCAATTCTTTATCACAGTGAAACTGAATGAATTCACTTTGTTTTTCATTTCACCTTTTGCATAAAAAAATCAGTGCCTTTGTTGTTTACCATACAAATGACCTCACTGTATAAAAACAGTTCATTGTATATTTTTTATACTTAGTATCAATAAAACTGAGATAATTTTCTTAACTTTTACAAAAGACCGTTTGTTTGTATCTTTTTTGCGATTTCAATTCTTAATTGGGACACCCTTCATAATAATAATGATAATCATTATAATGATAATAATGATGATGATGATGATGATAATAAAAATAGTGATGTTGATTAGGTTTTCCCAACCTGACCGTCTGGGCCCCACCTTAAATTAATGTTCTGCTTGTAGAATGCCACTGTTTTGCTATGCTGCATTCTGTTTTCTCAAATTGACAACAACAACAACATAGTGTGGTAGAGATAATGCTGGCGGACTGACACATCTCTAACCTTCCACTCCAGGCACTACGATTTTGACCTGGACAAAACCCTCTACCTCTTCACTGCTGGTCGGTATGAGTTTTCCAACAAAGGGGCAGATATGTTCATAGAGTCTTTAGCAAGGCTGAACTATTACTTGAAGGTGTGTTTTATACGTTATGTCACTGTTACAGAATTTGTTCAGATCTATGAGGAGATTGTATCGTTGCTGTTGTTGTAGTTTATCTTTGTCTATTGTTGTCATTTATTCTATAACTGTTATAAGTATTTTTTTTCTTTGATAAATGTTTATTTACATTAAAGTGTTTTGTAAAGACACCCTGTTCTATTATATGTGGCCCGACCAATGCCACTAGTACCCCATGGCCGCTATCTGTCAGAGGGAGGCTCCGTTGCCCTTGATCAGGTGGCTACTGCGGGAACATCAAACCAAGTCGTGAGACTCTGAGGCTCACAGTCAAGCCTTTGAGTTCGAACTCCTTGGAACAATGACCTTAACTCTTTGCCTTGTTTGAAGAAATCTTCTCTTGTTACTTAGGATTTTTTTATGTGCTTATTATTATTACTGGTGTAACACATGCTTTTACGTCCTTTCAATAATGATAACAATAATAATTGATAACATTGTAAACTACTATCAAGAATCTTGTCTGGCCATTTTTCAAGATTAAAAAAAAATGCAACAAAATTTTAAAGATTTTTTTTTTCTGAAAATAATTTCTTTTTATTTGATCAATTTCCTGATTATTCAAATTTTTCAGGAAAAAAAATAAGAGCAAGTACCTGAAAATTTGTCACGTGCATATTTGTAATGAAAGCTTTTAAATCATGAATCACTCTGATTTTCGTTTCTTCAGTCTTGTAACAGTGACATGACCATTGTCGCTTTCCTGATTTTTCCTACGAGGACAAACAACTTTAATGTAGAGTCGTTACGTGGTCAGGCTATTGCTAAGCAGCTCAAGGACACTGTCAGTCAGGTGCAGAACCAGATTGGGCGTCGTCTTTATGACATCTGCCTCAGGTGAGATGGCCTCCTGTACAGTTAACTCTTATCTAGCAAATACTACCTGACCCCATAGTTTACACACACACATTGAGAGTAGTACTCAGTCTCACAGAGTTGGTAGATATAACTTAAGAAGAAGAAGACATGTGGGAATTGTTTTGGGGGACCTACTAGCTTTACATTCATCTCCGATAGGACGAGTTAAGTTTGGTAAAGTGCCTTACCTAAGGACACAACACAATGGCATCAGAAGGAATAGAACCCGAGCTCTTCAGCATGGACGTCCATCACCTGACCAGTGGAGCTACTCTTTGTTTATTTGTTTATTGGAGGTTTTAGGGCCCCACGACACACGAGGGTCATAGAGGAGCCCAGAGGAAAGAAAGATAAAAGAATTAGTTAAAAGAGGGAACAGATCAAGCCCTGTGCCCGGACCTTCTTTGTGTCATGGTGTCCTTAAAACCAACAGTAAACAAACAATACTACACCAATCCCTTTACTCACAAAAATGTTGTCATTATAAAAAATCAGACTTCTCAGTAGACATAGCCTCTCATATCTTCAAATGCAATCCATTACAAAACAGACTTCTGATGTAAAAAGGGCTACCCGGGTAAAATTTGTTTTTACTTTATCATTTCTGTCAATCAGGTCAGTATGGTCAAAAGATTACCTTAATGAAGGGCTTTTTTTGTGGCCTGGTACATATTAGTATAGCTCTTAAATTTCTAACCGAAAAACAAAAAAAAGATTCCCCCAAAACAAAAACAGCTGAATGACTACATTCCGTTGAGTAATAATAATTTAATAATAATAAATACAAATTTATTTAGCGCCAAAAGCCACCAAGGTGCTCGATGGCACTATTAAATTTTTCCTTTAGCTGTCATTTCATTTTTTTTTTCATCATTGATTCTTTTTTCTTTACTTACTTGACTAACGTGACTTAAGCCTCTTGATTCTGCTGGGAACATAGGGCCGCAACACCACTCCTCCAACGCACACGGTTGTGGCAGGTCTTCCTCAGCTCTGCCCATAACATTTGAGCTGCCTTGGCTTCTGCTTCCGTGCTTTGCCGCGAAATCTATTTTGGCCGACCAACTTCTTCTCTTCCCTTGTGGGTTCCAGTCCAGTGACATTTGATGCAGGCTTCCTTAAAGTGTGTCCAATCCAACCCAGTTTCCTCTTCTTAATCTCCATTTCAATTGAAGCCTGTCCAGTTCATCTCCACAGTTCTTCATTTGATCCGAGTTCTGGCCATCTTATTTTTATTTAAGTTCCTCAAAATGATGAGAAGCAGCAGCCTTAGTCATTAATGATATTATGCTTTTGGGAGAGTAATTGTTCTTGTTGTGTCTGCAGGGGGAGTCTTCCATCAGGAGAAGATATCCTGACCCAGGAAGACACGGTCAAACTCAAACGATGTATCTATGCAGCACAGGTAAGGAAAATCAACTGCAGCACAGGTGACAAATAGTATGTTCATCATAACCTCATTTACACCTTGTGGTAAATGGGTTCATTGGTCTTTCTCATTGAGCAGATACCACCGAAGCATCAGCAGCTTTTTGGGGGGGCATAAGATTGAGTTATATTTAATACCCCATATTTATTACTCATTAAGATGCCATGCAAGATTAGGCATGGTGGACTGATCATCTACCTGTCTTCAATTCTTGTGATTCATAGGTTTTCCTAGCTCCTTGGATCTCGGTCCCGACACTGCTAATGCGGTATGAAGGGATGTGGATAACAAAACAAAAAAAAAGCATAATCTCTTTTGTGAATTGGGATGAGATGGAAAGCTGATATTGATCAGAGTGAAAATTTCTGTAGACTCTTCTCACACGAAGATATGTTTGAAACAACGGGATAATTGAATGATATAAAGCAGAAGAATCTGAATTAGAAAGTGGTTTTGTCAAAGATTATTATTTAAAAAACGCTGAAGCTACAAGTCAAACTCTTAAATGATACTGATACGTACACCAAAAATAAAAATTAGGCATGGGGTTTGTTTAGGGAATCTCTTTTCATTTTTTTTTTTTAAGTTTGTTTGTTTCCTCTTGATGAAGGTTTTAATTTTTTTTGTTTTGTTTTTCATATTCTTTTTTTGTTTCACTCAGCTAATGTCTTTTACAGCATTGAATTGTCCTTTGTTTGGTGATATGCTGATGCAAAATTGTGTTTGCAGGTCACGTGCCTAACTGTGTAATATGTCTCTCCCTCTTTCCTCAGCGACACAACCTCCCTCCAATCTGTACACACAATGTTACAGAAGATGCCAACGACCAAATTTTGAACCAGATTCGAAAATGCAATCTTTTCAACAACCGCCATGATAGAGTCAAAGTAAGGGTTTTATATCGTCTCTCATGTTCTTGTTTTTCTCTTTTTAAGCCTTCAGAGAGGTTTAACATTTTATAACTTTTTAGAATTTTTCATTTAGATTTAGACTTCACTTCTGACATTTTATGGGTACAAGAAGTCTTGTTGCAGCCTTATGGTGAGGCTACAATTATACTTTTTATCCATCACCAGATGTTTGGTATTAATATATATCGCATGTCTACCATAGTGCTCTATTCGGTTTTCCCATTACCACTCTTGTTTTATCTAATTTCCACTAAATTATTAGCCACCCCCTTTCCCCCTCCCCGGTCCAGGTAAGTAAGTACAGTTCCATCGCTCGCCTCACGCGTGACAACACAAGCGATAGCCTCCTCATGTCTATCGTGAACATAGTTGCAGGCAAGGCATCACGATTAAATAATGTCGGCAATTAAATTGTCTCATCGCGCTATTTAAGGGGAAAATATTGATTTGTGAAGTTATCCTTTTCTTGATAATTATACAATTTCCCACAGACATTCCTTGAAGTGAGAGCTTTTATTCAATATTTATTCTTTTTTGTCAAAATCTGGTTTCTCTGGGCTGAGGAGTTTGAGACTACACACACAGACAAACACGCAGACGGGCATTTGGAAAATTCATAATAGATGTACGTACAGTTTTGTGTGCTTTTAAAAAAATATATATCTGGTATGCTAGTGGGCTAGATAGCTTAGTTGGTAAAGCGTCAGACTCCCATGCTGAAGAGTGTGGGTTCGATTCCTGCTGATTCTTTCGTGCCAACCACATTTCGGTGCTGGACTGCAGCTACCGCCTGAGTTGTACTCTTCTTCCCTGGGGACAGACCCTAGAAACTAATTTCCCCTGTGGGATGAATTAAGGAAATTTTAGATTATTTTACCTTCATCTTTTGTACTGTTTTCAGATTGTGTTTCATCCAGAGTTCTTGAACTCTACAAATCCGTTGTTTGCCCTGGACTATGAAGACTTTGTGCGAGGCTGCCATCTGGGCGTCTTCCCGAGTTACTACGAGCCCTGGGGCTACACACCAGGTAAAATTGGGGGGGGGGGGGGGGGGGGGTGAAAGGAGGGCTAGTTGTTAGAGAATGGTTCTGAAAAGCTTTACTACATTTTTTTTGGATCTATTGACAAGAGTACTTTGTTTCAACAGCCGACATGCTGTGGACTGTCATTAATTAATTACTTGTCAAAACCATTAACTCTTTGACTGATCTATTTTTGTCACCATTTTGGGGGGGTTTTCGCCTTGAAAAATTTCGAAAATGGGCACAGTTGTTTAAAACGCAGTATAAAAATGTCAAAATGAAATAACAATGCTGTATGTTATATCAAATTAAAGGGAAAAGCTTGTAGAATGTAAGGAAATGATATTCAGCGTGAAATTTGAGAGGAATTGTGGTATTATCGTAGGAGAAAGAGCAAAGAATGCGTCATTTAGCCCCTAAAATCATCACACATAGACCCGCATTTCGATCCCAATAATTAGATCTCGATGTTAACTTCATTCGGTAATCCAATTTAAGTTACAAAAACAGAATCCAATCGTTCAAAGAAAATATCATTATAGATTGATTAGAAACTGTGAATTTACACCAACTTTACTTTATTCTCGTCATTAGTATTTACGGTATGCCTGGCGACCGACCAACTCATTAAAAAACGGCAAAAAATCAACAAAAACTCATAAACTGCGGTCAAATTCAACTCTCACCGCTTGGTAAGATGTTTAGTTAGCAAAGGAAACCATAACATCCGGGTTACAGCCTCGTACTTTTATTCTTTCACTAATTTAGTGTGGCATCTACTTCGGACGCAGTGAGCGGCACCGAACAGTTAAGTGGAATGCTTTTTGACTCAGTGAGCGGCACCGAACAGTTTAAGAGTTAATGTCTTTTCATCATTCAAGATATCTTTTTTATTTATCAGCAATGGGCAGCACAAATGAACTTTGAAAAAGAATGTACATGTAATGAGCATGATCATTCAGTGTCAATCAAGTTCATAGACAGCATTAGCATAACACAAAACAACATAAGGTAAAGGTTTGAAATAGAAATGAGCAATCAATTATGGACAATTATTTCCCATTCTTGTTGAGTGGCTGAATAGCTGTACGTATAAATGAATTCTGGTAGGGATTTGATAGACACAGCATAATAATAAAATCTGCAACTGGGTCAAGTCAAAACCCACATTTAAAACCCATGTCCCTTATCAATGGTTCCAAAGCCTTTTACTTAAGTTGGGGTTGTTTTTTTTTGTCCTCCAACAAGTCTGCTGTTCACTGTCAAAATTATTTTTATTGTTTCCAATTGTTACTATCATTGTATCATTATGGGCAAGGCGTTTTGAAAATACTGTTGAGACATATGTTGAATAGTGTATTAATAATGGTCATGAAAATTTGCACTGACTTGACTAGTTGAATGAAAACTGAAATGAATAGATATTCCTGTAGACTCACAAGTCTTCTCATGATGCATCTATTCACAAAGGACTTGATGTAGAATCTGAGTCAGTTTTCTCAAATATCAGTGTCTATTCAATTCAAGTTCATCGCAGTGTACCTTGAAAAGTGGTTGATTTGAATGTGTTGTGTGTTGATCATTGTAAAGCAAGATGAAGTGGTGATGAAACGCTCTGTAGAAATGAATAAACATGGTTCTTATTCCCATCACACCTATTTATAGAATTAAGTAGGAGCTGGTGCTGGAAATAGATGACAGTGAAAGTCATAAAGAAAAAAAAGAAATAAGAGGAAGATTGAAAGTCATCTGAAGAGGGATTTGAACCTAGGGCATGCCACAGCACCTGTCTCGTGGCCGCTACCAAGACTGCAAGCCTGACCACTGAGCCGTTTGCCGGTGTGATTTTTTATGACATTAACAGTATATATTTTTTTTACTCCATTTCTTGCATAGCGGAGTGTACAGTGATGGGTATCCCTAGCATCACCACCAACCTCTCGGGATTTGGCTGCTTTATGAACGACCACATTGTGGACCCCAAGGCCTACGGCATCTACATCGTAGACCGACGCTTTAAGAGTCCAGAGGAGTCAGTACGACAGTTGGCACAGGTGAATGGGGAAAACTCCAGGTGTTGGGGGGTATTTTTTTTCTCAGTGTCTGGTAATTTGAAAATATTGTCACCATCAAACAAGAATCATAAGAGAAACAGTAATAGCAACAGTGCAGCCAAGTAGCAAATGAAAGTTCCTTTCAAGTGTCCCTCCACAGGGAAAGGTATGTTATTATTATGGGTACTAATTTGATCTGACTTTCAGGTATTTTTAGTTCAGTTTCATCACTTATCTGAATTTGGTTTCAAAGACATTTCAGTGGTTATCACTTAGACATTCTCATAGCTTTTTTGTTACTGCCTCTTTCTTATAATCCTAGTGAAAGGTTTGAATTAGGAAAAAAAAAAAAATTACTGTTGAGTTTGAATTGAGCTCTGTAGACCTCTTTTTTTAAAAAAAAAAAGACATAATGTAACTTGACAACTTTGAAGATTTAATATCTAATAGCACAACCACTCTTTTTTATCACGGTGATGGCATACATACCCAGTTCATGTTTGACTTTGCCTGCCTGTCACGTCGGCAACGCATCATCCAGCGCAATCGCACAGAGAGGCTGAGTGAGATGCTGGACTGGAGAAACTTGGGAGTGGTAAGAGCTGTCACTGTTGCTGTCGCTTAACAGAATTTTTTAGAAACCACAAAAGTGGAATTCACCTTTTCACTGTCATCTCACATAGAAAAATCTTGTTGTTTTTTCTTTTCTCTTTGTTTTTATTTCCTTTACTCAGCTTCTGCTATTATCCCAGATAAGGGCTAAAAGGGGAGATTGGCCCAATACCTCTATTCCAAGTGTAAAGTAAAGAGCATTGTAATGAGTTTACTCTTGCTCTGCATCGATAAGCTGCACTTTCACATTAGTAATGGCTATTTGGTTTGGGTTCATTTCATTTTATTTTTTGTTAGTTTTTTATTTTTATTTTCAATTTAAAAAAAATTATATATATATATATATAATATTTTTTTTTTTAGGGGGGGGGAGGAGGTTGTTTTTTTTATTGTTTTTTTTTTTGTTGTTTTTTTTTCATTGATTTTGTGGGAGGGATGTTTGTGGTAGATTTTCTTATTATTGTCAGAAATGATGGAGAAACAAAAAAAATTATGGTCAAGGAATTTTTGTCTGGTCTCCTCCAACCAACAGCATAATCCATCAATGAGATGCGAATTGTATTTTGATAAACAACCTGCCCCTTTGGTGTATTGTGAAATAAAAACCTAAACATATTTAATCCTATTCCTTCGCTTTACAAAAGCGATTCATTTCTCTTCTCACTCTCTTGGACAATTTATCATCATAGATATTCCTTCATTATGCCTTTCACTAGATGTGTCATTCTAACTACTCTGCAGGTTTTTGGTGGATGGAAAATAAAGAATTTTGAACAATACATTTCACAATAGTTTTGTCCTCCATATCTCTTTATACCTCCTTAGCAGCGTCGGGACCCAACTCCAAGGAACCGGGAAAAACTCTGGATCACAAGAAATGAAGACAGGCAGATGATTAGTCCACTGTGCCTAATCTTGCGTGGCTCAATGAGCAATACATAAGGGGTATTACTTGATCTTAAGCCAAACAATAGTTGCTGTTGCCTTTCAATGAGGAAGACCAATGAGCCGATTCACTACAAGGCGTTTGACAATAGTAGTATAATAATTCTTCTTCAATTTCCTCCACAAGGAAATTTAGTTTGGTTGGAGCAAATTTGTGCCACAAAAAGAAGAAAAAAAGAAGGCAACAACAAAAAAACCCAAAGAAAGCCACTTGTCCTCACACATTAGGGCATTAAAACACAAATCATATCCAAATGGAAAAACGAGTCTCGATCAATTTTCACTTTGTTTGCTCTTGTTGGAATTGAGGTGAAGAATGTCCGGTCATGTATTTTCATGTCTGCAATTTATCCATTCATGCGTGAAATGTTTTCGATTGCTTTGGGCAGCACTGCTGCAAGGCCAGGACTGTCGAGTCATGCATTTAATTCTTATATCGCCTGCCTACCCCTTTATGTGTTCAATGTTTTTGCTTCCCAACGGCAGTACTACCGCAGGGCCTGGACTGTCAAGAGATGCATTTGATTTTTACATCTGCGGTCTAATTTTCATACGTTGAATCTGTTTGCTTCCCATCGGCAGTACTACCGCAAGGCCAGGAACCTGGCGCTCTCCAAGGTTTTTGGTGACCGGGCAGACGTTGATCCAGCAGCAGTAAGTGTTTTGGACAAATCCTCAGTCTTACTTTTTTTTTCCTTTTTTTTTTGTTTTTTTATTTCTTTTGCATTGTTGGTCTTTGACTTCATCACCCATATATGGCTATTATTATTTTGTTCGCTTTTCTTTTTTTTTTTTTTACCTCATACATTGCTATGCACCAAAGAAATGATCTTATTAACCATTACTGCTCAAGAAAAACCTCAATTCAGTGGGGGGGGTGTTTAAGCATGTGACCTATTTTTTAATTGTTGTCGATAGGGCTACTGATGTCTGGTAAAAGAATTCAGGGTTTTATTATTTTTTTTATCAAGGCTTTGTTCCACCCCTGCCTTTATTAAGCATTCAATTAGTTTCCCTATCATTTAGGTTTACTGTTTGTACTTCCCTGCAGTAAATCCTTATGGAAAACATTCAGCATAAACTGAAATTTTGCCCATGTTATAGCCTGGGTTGTGTATTTCTTTGAATGAGGGAAGGATTTGTTTCTTTCAGGTTTGTTTGTTTGTTTTTTTTGGGGGGTTTTTTACAGAATTTGAGGTCAATTTAGGCCCAACTAGATTGAATGTTGAAAGAAAATATATCAATTATAAATTTTCCTACTGTCCGTCTATCTGTGTGTCTATGTGTTACTGAACTCCACCCAGAGACACCCGATTTTGACAAATAAGATGTGGAATAAAAGCTCTCACTTTGATTAATGTCTATGGGAAATTTTATATTAAGATAGGGATAACTTCGATATTATATTACTAAAGTCGTATGGGGATCGTTCTTTTGAGTTCTATGGCCCTAAAGTCTGGAATGAACTTCCCATCGAAATCAGAG